>OY755239.1:13008117-13158817 GCA_963576725.1 Azorinus chamasolen
TTTCTCAACCAGACTTTTATGAGGTTGTTATCTACAAACTTAGGAAAATTCGGGGTCATATCCATTTTCATGATTTACTTATAAAAGTACAAAAATGAGTCATGCAGGGAATACAACATACAGACAAACAGCCACCCGAACAGCAACACAAGGAAACAGAAAATATATACAACTATAAAAACACCAAGAGACGCACAAAGACAAAACAAACATACAATAGGGGGGAGAAGGAAGTACCACCTTGGAACGGTCAGTGACAAAAGTCACTGGGGGGTTAAACCGGCGTATAGGCGCCCAACCTCACACTTATTCCATCCCCACTCTAAAAGACAAACAGTGTAAATAAACGTATCCCCTCTCCGACTAATCTGCAACAACCGCGATGGCAAATACAGTGGTAAAGTGCACGTATAATGAACACATTTAAGTGAACAAACTGTATCCACCTATCGCTAGTGTACTCAATGATTGAGCTGCAAACATAGTAACTGTAGAAAAGTAATCAAGGGTACGACAAAAACGAAATAGTACAGATATCCGACGTTCTCCTTCCGTTTCTGGATTTATGAGGTCGCCTTAATAGAGTACTAAACCTTCTTGTCGCATTAAAACATTTAAGAAGAAAGGTTATGATCCTATCATATTGCAACGCACTGCATGTTTGGTTATCGACCCTTTTACAGTCGGTAGCTACGCTTCCCTCTTTGTTTGCGCGATGACAGGCCGATGATAGTACTTTATGATGGTATACTCTAAACCTCAGATACGGGAAGAGCTTACCAGACTCATGTATTACTTTTCCCCTGTCGTGCCCTTAACGGCTTCCTGATTTCAGCAAAGTCATTGAGTACATATTTGACGGATTGTCACAGTTATTATGCTATGTTTTACATGTTGCCATGTGTTCACCGTCTTCCATGTTGTGGGTAAGTCTGGCGGGGATACCTTTATTAACACCATTTGTAAAGCAAGAGTGACTTTGAGAGAAGTGTGAGGTTAGGACGTCCGTAAACCGGTTTAATCCCCCAGTGGTAGTTTTGCTACTGACCATGCCAAGGCTGTACTCTCTTTGTCACCCTTCCTTTTGTTTGACTTGCGTCTTTGTGCTTGTGATTTTGTTCATGTGTGGAGTGTTTGTCTCTAGTACGTGTATGTTTATTGGTGTTTTCTTTGTTCATCTCGTGTGTGAGTGTGCGTTTGGGTGTGTAGTTGTGTAAGTGTCATGCTATCTATCGGTGTTTTGGTAGTGGTTGCGTCTTGTATGTGGCTTTGCCTGCTTGACTTTACTATTTTTCCATTCATAAAAACAATTGCAATGCACACGAATGTAAGATTCACTTTATCATATAACCCTTAAAACGTGCCACTGAAAGTGAAACAGGCTATAGCTGACGACTGTTTCGGCCATTGTTTACAAATAGCGTAATAATACAACATACGACGTACATGGAGTGAATAAGCCATACAAGGCTACGATTGGCTAACGACTAAATGACGTCATGCTATTGGCTCTGCGTATTCTCTTTAAGATTAATAATCAGCCGGATTCAAACTGCTAATCTAAGATATGCACTAGTGCATTTCCTCTGTTTAGGGCAATCTGTTTCGGCACTCCCACACCGCAGATTATTTGATAAACCCGTTTACTGCATAATGCACATTTAAACGCCTTTGCTCACGAAGTAAACCCAGGACAGACCGGCTCTCTTTGCTATGGAACAGTATACATCTGATACTACAGTTTATACCATGATCAAATATCTATGGAGTGAAGAATTGAAGCATTTAGGTAAGAGTTTCTCTTGCTCGAGTTTAAGATAATTATGATTATGAAACACATCACTAAAGGGTTGATGTTAGATTTTGTTCACATTTGTCTTCCGATAACAATGCGGTTCACTGATAACAGAACAGAACTACATGTAGTACGAACTCACCGCTGAAGTTGCTTGAAATCGACTCATAGGACTTGCAGAAATGGGAGAGTCCGTTATTTTCGTTGGATTCAGATGAGACGCGGAGTAAGTCGGCATCTCATCAGGATATAAAAAGTTTGACACACCACTTACGTATGTGAGAAAAAACATGAAGGAATGTCAAATATGAATCTTAACGCAGACCTTATTGTTGCAGACGAAATTGATTGGACGCACTCTCTTAGAACTGAACATAAAACAATTTGCAAGAGGAACTGCGAACAGGTCTACCATAGTATTAATATAGTCATGAATGGATGGTAACGCATATACATGTACTGTTTGTCGAATTATATAAACGATTTATTTCAGATTTATTTCAGATGAATTCGAATCCTTACTTGGATGTCAAATACGGTTAACTTGGAATCATGATTTTAATCAACATTAAATATTTCAGGACGGGGAATAAGTCATTAATATCCTTTACAAACAGTGTAGACCAAGATGAGAAGGCTCCTGGAGGAGTCTTCTCATCAGGGTCTGTACTGTTTTGTTATTAGTCCCCCACCGGTTACCAGTTGGGGGGACTATAGGTTTGCTCGATTCCGTCTGTCCGTCTGTCCGTCCGTCCGTCTGTCTGTCCATCCGTCTGTCACGCTTCGTGTGCGGTCCATATCTCCTACAATGGTAGGCTAAATTCATTGTAACTTCACACATGGAACTAGCATGATGAGACGAAGTGTTATGGGTAAGGGCTATAACTCAATATTTTTGGAGTTATTCCCCTTTTTCTTAATTTCTCTTCTGGACAATAACTCTGTATCGACTGGTTCAATTGATTTGAATCTTCACATATGGAACACACATGATAAGAGGAAGTGTCATTCACAAGGGACATACCTCTAGCATCAATATTTCTGGAGTTATTCCGCTTTTTCATATGCTATTTTCAGGACAATAACTCTTTATCTACTGGTTCGATTGATTTGAAATTTCACACATGGAACATGCATGATAAGAGGAAGTGTCACGCACAAGGGCAATGACTCTAGCATCAATATAGTTTAGAGTTATTCCACTATTTCATATTTTCTTGTCCGGACAATAACTCTTTATTTACTATTTCAGTTGATTTGAAACTTCACATATGGAAGATGCATGGTGAGAAGAAGTGTCTTGCACAAGGGCCATAACTCTAGTATCAATATTTATGGAGTTATTCCCCCTTTTTCATATTGTTTTTCTTATGACTTTTACAAATACCATTCAGGTTGGTCATGTATATACCATGGTCAAGTCGAAAGATTGTTTTAGTCCGGTGGGGGACTCATGTATTGCATAGCAATACACGGTAAGCTTGACCTGTTTCGAGTTTGGACTAGTCCATTTGAAAAGATACGTTGAAAAGATGAAGCGTTGGTGGCGTGAGTCACACATGTAATGTTTTATAGTTTATTACTTTTTGTCGATAGGGCATTCCTTTCAAAATACACGCGATCACATGCAATATATCAGCAATGGCTGTCAGATACAGAATAATCTTTTAAATCAGTGATTAATATTCTTCAAGTTGTTGTGCACTAAACGTAGTTATAACGTCCCAATGCACATTGTATTAGAAACTATTCAGTCCAGAGCCACACTATGCTGGTGTTTTGAATGACATAGCCTTTGTTACATGTACCATTTGACTACACATATATAGAAGTGACTGTGTGTAGTAACACTATATATTGTAACCATTCACTCCATGAATATTCATGTAAACGAGTATTGGAAAATGTTATTAAGCAAGCCTCTGGTTAATATCATCTTGTACAAAATGACTACATGACTACGAGCATCATATTCATTTTAACATATTTATTTCGACTAAAATGCCGTTTTGAAAGATTCTACATGTCTGATTCTATGTGACGACGTGGTGTTTCTACATTGCGTTACAGCTTATATTAAACGTGTGTAATAAAGAGAACTATGTAATGTCTATATTACTCGAATACAAGGGAGGTTATGAGATCAGACCCTTACCAGACGGCCCCATCAATTATATTGATTATGGTCTGATCTTTTAGCAAAGGCATAGAAAGGCGTATTTACGGAGTAAATGATTAAAACGACATATATTATTTTAAAATGTCGTTCAATGGCACATTCAGAAAAATACTTAATGCATTTAATTTACAAAAGCCGCATGTTTGGCATACATGCGATATAAATACTTCACCAAACCGTAACATTTTCCATAGATAAGCCTTTTCACAGCTTTGCAAACAGAGCAGACCTCTTCTGTAGGAACCGTCTGATCAGAATCTGCTCTATTGTAACTTAGCTTCCATTTAGGGGATAACCGTTGCGTATTTGAAGATTTCCAGCAGTATATCGGTGGTTTTTAGTTTTACATGCGACGCGTTAGCGGAGCATGTAAAACGATTATTTGCGACATATAAACCACCGATATACTGCTACAAATCTTCAAATACGCAACGGTTATCTCTATTCTAATGAAACCATATATTCAGATGGTAAAAAACAAACAATACTTTAAGTCCTTTGATATTTTCTCTCTGTCGTCATAACATGACGTCATGAAACGCCGCATACCTCCGCATTACGAATATAGAAAATAGTTCTCTCGGAACCTAGTGAGTGTGCATGTATTTACTGGTGTTTTCACTTGACACTTTGATTTTCACAAATGAAACTCGTTAAGTCATGGTCCTTTTGAATTTCTGACGGTAGGTCCCTTTCAAAACTACCAAAGATGAGTCAAATTTGACCTCGACATTGCTGCTGTGTAAATATAACAAAGTTCCATAATAATTGTGCACATGCACAACGGAAATGTTTATTTTAAATTGTTTGCAATGTGGAACTGGCGGCATATTCAAGATACTTTGGCTGATTGGTGTTTTTGATGAGAATGATGATAGGCTAAGTGGACGTGCAAATGGAAAATATCAGGAGCGACAATCTACAGGCATTTGGAATTTACAAACAGACTTCGAGTGGTTTAGTGGGTGGGGCGAATTCGCTTTATGGGACTGTTCTTGAAGAATTACTGCCGCTTCTGATTATCGGACGAGTCGGCATTTTAGCTTCCGACACTGGCTTCATTCTGATGACCGGACTTTTTCATTATTTCTTTGGTTTTGACACCAGCACAAGCCAACAGCTAGTGCATGAGTGCGGTCTCCCGGACACAGTGATTTGTGTAAACGTTTGACGAAACCAGCCTCAGCAGACATATTTTTCATAATTTCGTTCAGCACACATTCACCAACAGGCCTGGATGTGTATATGATTCTTCATATTCGACTGAACGTTTTGGTTACTGAATGAAATGGTTCGATCCCGAGTGCAGTTTAATCACCTGTATGTTTTCAGAAATTTACAGGACATGTTTCCTCTTGATTACTGTACATTCTTGTATTAATGTTTTAATCGTTGTTCTTGATAGTATCTCATTTGTGTTTGCTTGGTGTGTTCTTGATTGTACGCCAGGTGGCAAAATTAAACACCAGCCTCGTCATGGAAAAACAAAAGATGGCTGTTCATTCTGATATGTGGTGTTTCCTGTACGATCCTTAAATTGTAACGTTACTTTTGTCACTTTTGTGATTTATGGCAGAGAGGAAACCTGAGTTTTTGTAGTGTTTTCAGATCATTATCTGTGATTGGTTGGTACTGTTAGGTGTTGTCAGGTCGTTCTTTAATAGTTTCAGCATGGATATAAATCTCACAGCTACATGGTTATATACCTTAAATCTTATATTTACAGGGTGCATGTGCCGCATACACCTCAAAACAGAATAGAGGAACAGGAACGTGTGTTCAATGGTAGTGAACCTACTTCAACCTAGATCTGCATGTGAAATAGATAGACCCTGGATCAACTTGTGGGATTTTGCGATAGATATTTGTCATGAGTAGAATCGCCAGACTCACATTGACTATAACCATAAAGTGTGTTAAAAAACAAGCAAATTGAAAACATTTAACATTTCATTCAGCCATGGTCTTCGTTCATTCAGACCCATTTATTCAATTTTACTACGAATGCGCGTATGAATATTTCGTAGTAAATTTTCTAGTGAATTGGTTTCCGAGAGTATATTCATTTTTCCGACAGTACATCGTTGGTTTATATGCTTCAAATTTTGTCACGTGGACCAATCAGAATTCATGTTACAAAAATGTTGCATTAGAATAATCATTTTAAAAACTCAATCATATACCCGTTTGAAATAAAAAGTCAAAATATTACCTACACTCACAACACAATTGTAATATACATGTAACGACGTTTGACTCTTTACCATAGGCCCAGTTGCTGTAACATATGTCCGGCACAATCGTTATGAGAATAACATTATATATCATATTGACACACGCTCTTGTACAGGAGATAAGTTTCGGATTGGAAATTGAGATCTCGTACCCATTGCATTAAGCTGTGACATTTAGAGTGTCTAGAATCTAATGTTGCAGGAGATGATATTTGATTCTGTATTCATGTTAACTGAACTTTTAATTTAGAGAGGATTTAATGCATCAATTTGGTTTAACCCTGTACTCCACAATATGCCTTTCTATGCCTTTGGAAACATAGTAGAGTCAGATCAGTCGGCTCTTCTAGGGGTTATCTGATCAGGGTATGCTCTGTTTGCTAATAAAATAATATAATGTGAATCTACAGGTTCTGCCATGGTAAAAAAGTCCCGTGGTCAAAATGCCATCATAAAGTACATAATTAATATGCATGTAAATATTATCTCATAATAAATATTCATGGAATACAGCGTTTAAACAAATACAACCTGTATTAATAAATCAAGTTATTGCTGTGTACCGCAGTGACACACCAAACATAATAGAATTTTGTGTCATATTTGTTTCACCGATAAATATCAAAGAAGAATAACTTGTGAGAAAAGTGTCGTAATAACATCTTCACGTGTTCAATACTAAATGCATTGCACTATATTTGACTGAATCACTTTTGTGTCACTGATTGATTAATGTTACTCATGGTTACTTAAGTTCTATTACACGTAAACACACGGAGGAGACAAAAACTGCCCGTATATGTTTATAACAAGAGAGTCATGAGGCCCTGGAACGCTCACCTGAAATACCCCAGTGGCGGGGCCATTTTTGACCAAGAAGTCATCATTTGTAAAACCTTGGTAGAGAACCACAAGGCAAATCAATATGTCATTAATTAAAGGTCTAAGCCTTATGGTTTCAGAGAAATAATATTTTATATTTTCCCATGAAAAACTGAAGGTCACCCAGAGGTCAGGATCATACGTTGAACATTCTTGGCAGAGGACCACAAGCCAAAGCTACATATTTGCAGAGGACCATTATATCATGTTACCAAACATCAAAGGTCTAGGCCTTACAGTTTTAGAAGATTTTAAAAGATTTTCCTATGAAAAACTGCTAAGCCCTTGGGCGGGGCCATTTTTGGTCCGGGGTCATTTTTTGAACAATCTTTGTAGAGGACCATTGGATCATACTACATACAAACACCAAAGGTCTAGGCCTTACAGTTTCTTCAGATTGTATTTCAAGATTTTCAATGAAAAACTGATAAGCCCTTGGACGGGGCCATTTTTGTTCTGGGGTCATAATTTGAACAATGTTTGCAGAGGACCATTAGATCATGCTACATACCAAACATCAAAGGTCTAGGCCTTACACTTTCAGAGAAGATCTTTAAGGATTTTCCTATGAAAAACTTATAAGCCCTTGGGCGGGGCCATAGTTGGCCCGGTGGTCATAATTTTAACAATCTTCGTAGAAGACCATTAGATCATGCTACATGCCAAATATCAAAGGTCCTAGGCCTTACAGTTTTAGAGAAGAAGAAGTTTCAAGATTTTCCTAAGAAAAACTGATAAGCCCTTGGACGGGGCCATTTTTTGGCATGGGGATCATAATTTGAATAATCTTTGTAGAGGACCATTAGATAATGCTACATGCCAAATATCAAAGGTCTAGGCCTTACAGTTTCAGAGAAGAAGTTTTTTCTATGGAAAACTGATAAGCCCTTGGAAGGGGCAATTTTTGGTCCGGGGTCATAATTTGAACAATCTTTGTAGAGGACCATTAGATCATGCTACATGCCAGATATCAAAGGGTTAGGCCTTACAGTTTCAGAGAAGAAGATTGTTAAAGATTTCCTTTAAAAAACTTATAAGCCCTTGGGCGGGGCCATTTTAGGCCCGGGGTCATAATTTGAACATCCTTTGTAGAGAACCATTAGATCATGCTACATGCCAAATATCAAAGGTCTAGGCCTTACAGTTTCAGAGAAGAAGGTTTTTAAAGATTGTTTTTGAAAAACTGACTAACCCTTGGGCGGGGCCATTTTTGAACCGGGGGTCATAATGTGAACAACGTTTGGTTCCCCCTAACCACTGATGCTTCTGACAAAATTTGGTAAAATTCGGGACAGCAGTTTCAGAGGAGATGTCGTTTGAAAATGTGGACGGACACCGGACGACGGACGCCGGACGGACGTCGGACACCGGACGCCGGATACCGGACGACGGACAAAGAGCGGTCACAATAGCTCATCCTGAGCCTTTGGCTCAGGTGAGCTAAAAATGTTTATCAGACATGGTCTGCTCTCATGATGTCTTATATTCATTTTTATGAATATATAAGGGCATTTTTGTTTCCTGCGTGTATTCATTAGATATATATCAAAATTATATTTAAAGTAAGAAATGCAGACTCATATCATAACAAAGCATTTGCCTTTTTATGTTCTGGACAATTAATTAAAAAACATACACATACAATGAGACATCGCGACAAACATTGACGCAGATAATATTTTGATAACGTCATACCTACCGATGTCAACGAGAGCAGAAAACAATATGAAGCAGGAGTGGTACATAATACATTGTACAGTAACACCTCTTTTAGGCGACCCTTTATGAATAAAACCACACACGCGCTTAAAACAGGCTGTTGCTTAATGCAAGACGAAATATGTATGCTATGGGAACTTTCTGCCATACTTTCGTCCTGTAAATAGATACTACTTGTCTTTATGATCCAGAATTAGACTTTCGTCTAGTGGTCGCTTTAGAGAGATTTACCCTGATTAAATTACCAGTTTTTTCGTTGTAAGTGTATGGAAACCAAATGTTCCATTTAGGTTCCATTATTTGAAGCCTTCTAACACAGTCCGCATAATGGCATTGACCGTTTGCTTCACCGCTTGCAGAAGATGGTGTTTATATTTTTTAAATTAGCTTTACATTGGCTTTTAGCCTGTTTCTGGTGAATCCACCATACCATTGCAAACCTGTGTACATCATTAGGATATGTAATCGTTATGTTGGACACCCTGATTACGTCTGACGAAAACAGTAGAAGAAACGTTTTGGCTTCAGTCTGAGATCATTCACAAGCATTTGATTTGTAAAGTTGACCAATTAGATACTTGAGAATGAACTAAGACTCCAGACTCAGATGTTTATAATCTCGTATCCTAATACTTAATAAGAAGAATGTTCTGCTTTAGGAAACATTTGTCCAGTTTGCTAAAGGTTTACTGTTACATTTGTAAGACTTGAATTTGCTTCTGATTGCTGGTTTCTGCAATTATGCCACTGTCGCCAGTAATGGCTGTCATAAACATACAGTTGAAATTCGATATCTCGGACTTCAAGGGAACTAAAAAATAGTTCTAGATAACACATGTTCGAGTTATCCGATTTCTAATCTGACCAATATCTCAAGTTCACAGCATATTGCAGTTCCTGTAGGAGCTTTCAGCTTGTTTTGTCGTACCCTTTATTACCTTTCTACAGTTACTCTGTTTGCAACAAGCGATAGGTGTTTGTTCACTTAAATGTTTTCGTTATACATGCACTTTACCACTGTATTTGCCGTCGCGGTTGTTGTAGATTAGTCGGAGAGGGGATACGTTTATTTACACTGTTTGTCTTTTAGGGTGGGGATGGAATAAGTGTGAGGTTGGGCGCCCATAAACCGGTTTATTTCCAGTCATCATAAATTCTGGGAATGTGATTGGCTGAGACCGCCCACGTGAACGGGGTGTAAGAAACCGTACACCCCGTTTGATCCGAGGTGTACGGAAAGAAAGTTTGTCACGTGACTGATCTGTTTTGCTTCATCATCGATTCGCGTAAACAAACTCAATTTCTGTGTTTATTAGGCGGTTATTTCTTATGAAATAAAAGGAAATTAATTTATAAAAACTGTCTAGCATCTACACACATGAATGATATCTTCTTTTGTTTTTCCCAATTACCCCCAAAACATGTTTACTTAGAGCGCGTGCAAATCAGCGCGTTAGTTTGAGTGACGTCAGACGTCATTTTTCAGTCAAGGCTTCATTGACAGCTGTGCCAAATCGAACGCGCTGATCATAAGTAAACATTTTTTTAGGGATTAAATCTACAGAATTTTGTTAGGTTATGCATGTATTCTTTCTTGTAATTGCATCCAGACTGGAAATAAATTCGTTACACGGTGTTTCGGCAGGGTGTACGGGTTTGTATAACGGTTTTGGATTCCGGAATTCGAAACCGTCATACAAACCCGTACACCCTGCCGAAACACCGTGTAACTAGTATTAACCCACAGTGACTTTTGTCACTGACCGTTCCGAGGCGGTACTTCCATCTTCCCCCTATTGTATGTTTGTTTTGTCTTTGTGTGTCTCTTGGTGTTTTTATAGTTATGCACATTTGCTGTTTCCTTGTGTTGCTGTTCGGGCGACTGTTTGTTATGTATGTGGTGTTTTCTGCATGACTCATTTTTGTACTTTTGCTAAATTATAAGGAATCAGATTAGAAATTCTGAAGGGTGGTGATCCCCCGAAAGCAAAAATTGCAACACAAAAAGAGAAAATTGCAGACTCGGTTATATTGAGTCTGTTCATGAGCAGTAATTGAATGTGCAACACTGCTCACGTCCCTAACACCATGAAGTACGGGGCGACGTTTTACAGCCGCCACACAAGCACTTAACACCTGCTGTTGTGAAAATTATAGAAGTTTTATTCGATTTCTAATTACCATCATTCACTTGCCACGACCAGTGCTCTAGGGTTGAACTTTTAGGACCTGTACTTTTTCTAATTATTAATTTCATTATGCCACATATACCTTAACGGATTGAGATGAGAGATGTCTGGCAGTCCTATTCTTTGTGGTTTTATGCCCTTTGCACATCCACATTTCACCCAATTAATTGATTGCATTTTGCTACCACCTGTCTTAAAACAGCAGAAAAATTATCACTTACGAAAACGATTTGCATGACAAACAGTCCAGGTCTAGATCAAACTAGACCTCATGAGGCCTTTGATCTGGGTCTACACTGTTTGCAAAGGTACGTGTATATTAAGGGTTAAGCTACCGCATTGACATTTAGATGTCGTTTTAGTTATCGTTTGTTCCTTATTGAACTATTAGTTCTAATGCAAATGAATATTATAAAAGACATACTAAGTACCAGTTCATCATAGTGCAAATCCATCATAATTTCTCTATAATATATCCGTCTTAAATGAAACGGATTATTTGCAGTTCCCAGCTAAAAAAGAGCGACACACCTAATACTTTATTGTGTGCAAAATACGCAAAGGATATACCAGAATTAGAATATTTTAACCCTCCCTAAAGCAACCTTAGGTTTTAAGACAGATGTCAGATAATGCATGAACGTATGAAAACAGATACTATAGGATCGTTTGTGTTTGTTTTCGTCCTACTTTAAGCAACCAGCTGCATTTAAAGTCCAGTATGGATATTTATGTTCTGGTCGCTACAGTCAGGTTCTACTGTATAACTAATATATATATTGTATATTAATACGCAATTAATTTCAAACGATAATGGAAGAATTTTGTAAAACGGTCGACACAATTAGTGAATTGTCATAGACAAGTTTCAGTTACTCTACATTGAAAACTGACCAGCAATAGTAATTCAGCAATAGTAATTCTACGTTGAATGTCAACTTGGGAATGGAGTGTCCCATTTCTCCACAGAGTTATACCCCGTTCAAAATCTGACGGTAAGTCATGATTCTATTTGGGTCTCTTCTCTCCATTTCACCTGATGCACCCTAATAAAAATATTTTTTTTACGTCAAAATCAATTGATATACATATGAAAAATCACTACGGTACTTAGTAGAAGGAGCACACTCGTGTTTCTACAAAGTGTGTTTTTGTCCCTGTGGACCTTAATGCGAAAACCAAACCAAAACGGAACAGTGCAAACTCTGACCAAGCATCGAAACGAAATTCTGCATTGCTGTTAACCTTCATTATTGTATAACTAACTGAGAATTCAACTTTCTTTCAAGCCGTTGTTGTAGAGAAGAGTTTCCTTGAATTCTAGGATAATGTCTGTCATTCTAGTTATGTAAATAGAATTCATTATTGAAACAAGGCTCCTTTATAAAAGTTGTAGTTTTATTCCACCAGACAGATAGTAATCATGTCAATCTATCCAATCGTCTCTAAAGTCTAAAGAATAATTTTAAGTAATTTGTCTTTACTGGTTTCTGTCTGTCTATACTCTTGTGAGGAATGTCTTTTCAGTAACATGTTTTGTCGATGGTCCTCAACCATTGTTCGAACTTCAATGTTCTACTCAGTGTTTTACACGAAGTAATGTTGGGTGAAGAGTGGAGCGACCTGTATTAACATTCACAAAGGAACGTTGTCTAAAACCATGGGATATACGGATAATATCTTACATGGCTAGCTACTTGCTAGAGTAATATAGTTTGCATAGCTAGTGATTTCCTGGCTATATTCTCATGTTCACACATTATCAAGAAACTGATATTTTATCAGTAAAAATAAAGTGATACATATCATCTAGCTATTTTTCATCTATTAATATAGCTCATTGGTGAAATACATTGCCAGTAACTGTTGTAGTAACGGCTTACTGCTATTACGAATTATGAAATTATATTAACGGATTAGTTTGTATAATGTTTTGTATATAATCTTCAACTCGATTCTACTATCCTTTACTGGGTCCGTTAAAGCGTTTAATATCAGTTTGATCATTTGCAAACCGTATCAAAACTCAATTCCAGTATCAATGCCACGGTGTAACATTTACCCTGCAGTGAATAAAGTCTGCTCATATTTCTGTCTGGGGCATTACCTCTGAGAAACTATTTTTCCTAGTGTCAAACATATACATCCAAGCTGTTTGCAAATACAAGTATTAATCAGCTGACTGCCATTCGTTCGTTTACATACTGTGGGTGTTAAAATGAGTATATAGACAAACAAATAGCTTTTCTGTCTCTATCTGATTTCTATGTCATCTAATGGATATGAGAGAACCATCGACTGTGAATAATAGGTGTGGGTATTGGATGTTTGCATCTAATTTGCAATCCTTCCTCACATACAATGTTTTCTAAGAAATCTCCTAATTTTATATAAACTAACACAAACTATGTATATGCACATATTTAGAAATTTAGAAAGTCAACGAAATTAGGAAAACATTTTTTAACAGAAGAATTGTTTTTTAATATTTCTATTTATATGAATAGTTACAAAGACAGACAAAATACGTTTTACCATATTTCTAGACCATCTTATAACCTTTTCTATAACAGCGGTCTGGTTTGGCTGGTTAAAGAAACAAATGAATAGCAATTTATATTTCGTTCAATTACTTGATCATATTTCATACCAAACGTAAATATAGAAGTCGTGCAGGAAACATCATATACACAACACACAATCGCCCGAACAGCATCATGACAAAAAAGAAAAGCAAATGTATATACCCAACAAAATACAAAAAAGGACGCACAAAAGACATAACAACAAAACTTAGAGATGGAAGAACCGCCTTGGAACAGTCAGTGACAAGTCACACTATAGTTTTAAATCGGTTTAGGGAGGGACAACCTCACACTTTTTCTATCCCTCAAAGACAGACAATGTAACTTATTCCCCTTTCCGAATAATCTACAATAACCGCGATGACAAATACAGTGGCAAATTATATGTTAAACGAAAATATAATTAAAAAAAATAAATTGCACCCACCTATTGCTGGCGTGCTCAATGATTTAACTTCAATCAAAGTAACTGTAGAAAGGTAATACAGGTACAACATAAACCATATTCGACGCCTTCGCTCCTCCGTTTCCTGACTTCAGAATGCGTCTTCACAGAATACTTAGGCTTCCCTTGAAAAAGGGCAGCGTGATTGGCGACTGTAAAAGGGTTGACGACCATCCATGCAGTGTATTGTACTACGATAGGACCATATCTAATTTTAATGATTGATTAACCCTTTCGCTTCCAAACTCTGTCGTCTGCTAACTTTGTCGTCTGCTACAAATTTTCATTCTTTTGATTTTCTTCATTTTTGTTTCAAAAACATAGTAACAGTAACAAACTGTTTGGATCCTGATGAGACGCCGAGTTACTCGGCGTCTCATCTGGATCCAATCTGTTTGCATAGGTAATAACAGATCCGGCATTGGCAGCGAAAGGGTTAATACATTTGACGAAATAAAAAAGTGGATATGTCTTATAACTTTACGAAGCCGGGTAGCGATTGTGTTGTACCAGCTGATAAGCTTAAACTGTGTGGATTGATAGCTCAGTCTGTAGAGTGTTGGCATGGTAAGATTATGGGAATTTACAATATCAAAATCAAAATCATAAGTCATATGTAACCAGACCATAGTTTCCCTGTATGGATCCCCGATATGTTATGTACATGTTAGTATGTTTACACTTGTATGTATGTTCATGTGCGTGGTGAGTGTGCACGAGAGAATCGGTTAAGTGTGAGTTGACATGGTGAGTGAAGCATATCAAGTCACCTGACCGTAGTTAATGAGCTAAACCTCTTTTCCCGCTTCCAATATTCTGGCTATAACTCTCGTACTAAACGGACGTCTATATCATAGAAAACTCTCCGTGGCTATTGCTTGTATTCTTCTCATAACGACCAGCTGACCTTTTTACATATACTGATTAAAAGAACTCAACAACCCTTCTGGATCCATTTTGATTCTGGCCCCGGGTTACACATAAATGTAAGAAGAAAGAATTATATCGTCAATTTTAAGGTCTAGATAAAAACAACTGCATTCGTGTCGGAGGAGTTAGCTTTATTCAATTTGAGTTATTTTGGGTAACTGGTAGGAGTCATGATATCAAAGAAAGGGTTATATATCATCCAAATATCGAGAAGTTTCATTGAATGATTCAATGCCATCTGCATTAGTGTGTGGATTCAGACTTAACATGATATCTCATATTTACTATTATCAGTCAAACAGTTTAGTGCAGTCATCCATCTTGGTTGGTTCTAGAGATGATGTATTTGCCACAAGCTGATATAATTATACTTACACAAGATGCTGTCGTCACATTTTAGTTTGGCATACAAACATCAAAAGAAAATTAATAGCAGCAGACGACAATTGAGCGCCAGACGACAGATTAGCATACGGAAAATATTTAGGATGCAAAGAGTTCATATGTAAGCACAAGTGGTAACATTATCGACAAACGTCTTGTTTTTCGCCACTTATATTTCGTTGACAACAGTTTTCTGCTTTGCGAATTATTAGAAAATCGCGCCCGTAAAGTGAAATAGTATAAATGTGCCATTTATAGCGTGATTCACGAGCTATACGAGTATTTCGAACACGTAGTTCTTACACAATATTTTCCTCATTGTTCTTATTATTACTAAAACCAAATGCCTAGAAGAGAAGGACGCGTCTTGGATATCATATAAACGTGCACCTCGATTCGGCGGATTAGTATTAGTTTGTGAATTTTACATATGTAACCAATTTTGTAAGTAATCTAACTGCAGAGTGATATACATAATTGGTGTACATCCTTTGTCATTTCAGATGACCAATACTTGTATGTTCAACAGACATAATAAAACAATTCAGCAGTTATTGCGGAAATTCAACACATCCTGCGGTATGGCGGATATACACCACAACCGGTAAGACAGGCAACGACGAGGTGTCAAGACAGGAACATGACACTTTTACACCAGATATATCGTTTTAAAATACCGACAAGCACAACCAGAACGTTTAGTTTAACACATGGCAGCCACACATATTCACAGACGGTTATCAATCGCCTGAATGATGCTGGTTTACGCCCCTGGCGGCCTCAGCTCGGCTTACTCCTTATGCAGAGACATAGTCAGCTACGTCTACATTGGCCAGGTCAGCACTTGAGATAGACACAGGCTGACTGTTCGAATGTGATATTCATTGATGAAAGACCAGTTTGGCGGAAGACCAATCAGGATGTGGGAAAGAGGTATGTACACACCAAGACCTATCTTATAATAACTGAAGGGAATTTGACTGACACGAGGTACCAGCATGATGAGTTTTACGCCCGGTTGTCAAAACACACATGCTGGCATATAGAGACATTATACTAATGGAAGACAACGCTCGCCCATACACATTTCGGTGTCTGCAGGATCAACGCACCAACCACAGTGTAGTCCCGATCTTAACCCAATTGAACATGTTCGGGATGAGGTGGACTACGTTAACCCAGCCCCTGATGGACTATTGAATACATCTACCGAAAATGAGCATTTACTAGGGAAAAGGAAAGTTTCGGAATTGTGAAGATTTGAAACCATTGTGATAAACAAAGCTCCTATGGAGCAAATGCTCTTTTTATCACAATGGTTTCAGAAAGTGACTTTTACAGAGGTGTCAATATGAAGGAAAGGGTGAACGCGTACTTCAACTGTATATTACTTATATTGGACGTGACGTCTTCTATGTATGAAATGAATTTTCTAAGACCACATGTATATATATTAAATGAGGATCACATGTCTAGCAGCAATCTCAGGATGGACATTCAAGGTACTAATCTAATGTCGTGGTCGAAAAGCATTATGTTGTGAAATTGACATTACTTATTTTCTTTACCATTAATGATGGATTGTTTTTATAACTATTTCGCTTTTAAAACATAATCCTATCACCCTACTTGGTTGTATTGTATCTTTACGTATTGAACTTTGAATTGAACCAGTCTAAAGTGAACTCAATAATTTGTATGACTACCTAGTGGCGCTTTAGATAATTGGTTTACTATGTCATTTCCTAATTTCCTGCCTGACTTCTATTCTATTTTGCTTTAACCCTTTCCCTGTCTATGTTTATTCCACATTTCTATACCTACCCATTGTTCATAGACAAAATAGTTATAATGAAATATGGAAAGTGGAACATTGTAGGCATTTCAGACACTAAAGAAATAGATCTATCAACTTCCATTAGCAAACAGAACAGACCCTGATGAGACGGATCCTATATGAGTCTTTCGATCTGGATCTACTCTGCTTGTAAATGCGTGAAAACACGTTTATATGAAATAAAAGGGTTAAGAAACATAATAATACTGACCCAGTTATCATAAGCAAAGAAGACCCTTATAAAACAAAAATGATATATTACAGTCAAACCTCTTGTTATTCACATTCCACTGATTTGTGATGATAGCAATTTGAACAATGAAGGTTTGTAGGTCAGGCAGTCCGGTGGCTGGCGAGTCAAACAATCGATATTAAGTGACATGGCTCAGCAATAGTCCGGTTGTCGGTAAAATTATTTTGATTTAATAAGGTGTCCATTGGTGACAAAATCATTAAGGTGGAATAACATATTGCACATGATATCTGCTCATTTTGAATTCCATTAAATTGATTAAACTATTGATGGTTGTTAATGGTGGCTTTAATCTTAAAAGACCACCTTGTATCATGATTTAAAAGTAAACTAGGCACTTTATTGTTTGACAGAATAGATGTCTAAACCTCATCCAAATAGGCTGCAGAGTAACAAACATCTTTGATTCTGACGATTTAATTTATGTCTGATTTGAAACATTTTACAACGGCTATTCTGGTCTCATCTGAAACATGTTACAGCGACTATTCTGGTCTCATCTCAAGCATTTTATAAAGCCTATTCTGGTCTCATCTGAAACATTTTATAACGACTATTCTTGTCTCATCTCAAACATTTTATAAAGGCTATTCTGGTCCCATCTGAAACATTTTACAACGTTTTTTCTGGTCTCATCTCAAGCATTTTATAAAGGCTATTCTGGTCTCATCTGAAACATTTTACAACGTTTTTTCTGGTCTCACCTGTAACTGTTTACAATGGTTAATCTGATCTCATCTGAAACTGTTTACAACGTTTTTTCGGGTCTCGTCTTTAACGGTTTACAACGGATGTTCTGGTACCGTCTAAAACGGTTTAAAACTGATGTTCTGGTTTCGCCTGTAACTGTTTAAAACGGCAATTCTAAAAACATTTACAAAGATTATTCTGGTCTCGTTTGAAATTGTTTACAAAGTCGTGTATTCTAGTATCATCTGAAATTGTTTACAACGTCGTCTATTCTAGTATCATCTGAAATTGTTTACAACGTCGTCTATTCTAGTATCATCTGAAATTGTTTACAACGGCATTTTCGGTATTATCTAACACTATTTAAAAAACGATTTTCAATGGTTAATCTGGTTTCATCTAGAATTGTTTGCAACGGTTAATCTGACATAATATCAATCTGTTTACAACGGTGCCTTAGATCCAGTCCAACCGATATAATACATTTCAGTAAGGCGCTTGTGACGTTATGTCCCATCTTGCTCTTGTGTATATTGTGGTGTCACATATTGTCTTTTGTTTTCGACGATTTTGCTTAAAGTTTGGTTTCTGTTTGCGTTGAGCAGGCAAAGGGACAATCTGTGAAAGTTGTGTGTGTACGAGCGTATGTGTATTTGTACATACAGTCAAAATTAGAATTAGTTCACATCATACCTAAGTTTTAAACGCACCTGCATACATTATGCAGAAAGTAGCAGTTTGTTTGTCACTTATCAGGTCTGATAGACACAGATCAACAGTTTTCATGTTTAACATGACGGGTTGTTTTTAAAAAAAGATACAGTCCGTAAATTAAAAGTGGGTTAATATTTTCAACAATAACTCCTTTATCACTCCACCAAACCATTCGAGACTATTCTAAAGTGTGGTCACAATATAGGTTTTGGTGAAATAAATGACGAGTTATCTGAGTACGCACATTTATCAGTTGCTCTGGCAAACGACTATACGTTCTAATTGTGTAATTAAATGTTTTCAAAGGCGTTAAAATACTAAAATCGTCACATCTCCGATTTGTGGAGCAAACAAAAAGCCCCTACCCTTGAGAATTTCTAAATTAACGCTTCTTATTTGGGTCTCTGAGACAATAGTAGGTCCTCTCGGTGGTTGCTACAAAGATATTGTACTTTTTATAGCTTATACAAATCCATTCCCTACCACATGTAACACATTTTGTCAAATCTGGACAAAACAGTTCTTCTGGAAACTCTAAGTTCGTTGTTTATTTTTTTTTTTTACTTTTTTCATCATTAAATTCTCATGCTCATTTAAAGTATAACATTATTAGAACACCTTACATAATACTCACTAATATCCAACGGCATGCCCCATCATATAAAACTTTTTGTTTTCACCCTTTCCTTAATATAAACGTATTTTCACACACTTACAAGCAGAGTCGATTCAGATCAGACGATTATATACATGTAGGAGCCGCTCGTGTGAGCAGGGTCTGCTCTAAACGATTTTTTCATGAATAGTCTGTTGGTATTTAAATTTGGAATAAACGTGGAACAGGGAAATTGTTAAATGACACCAATTGAGCCTGTAAATTGCATTTATACGCGTTGTCAATATGCACAAACATAATTTGCATGTAAAATACACGAAACTACTTGTTTCAACGAAACCAGGGTCCAATTTTATAAAACTGCTGAGTTTTAGATCAGTCTCAAATATCTGATTGGTCAGATTCGGACCAATCAGATGCTTGAAACTGATTTCAGACTCAAGTAAAAGGTTTTATAACATTGGGGAAATGGCATGGTGATTAGCCATTAAAGAGAGGGAACAGAATATAAGACATTTGCAAATAGTATAGATCCAGATCAAAGAACTCATAAGGTAGCCATTTGATCAGTTTCTTATAAAAAGCAATTTCTTCAGTGATGTACATTGATACAATGACTTGTTAAATTAATATTTAGAAAGAAAACAAAACACCTTAAATCATTCAGCAGGTCAATGGTTAAGGACCGCCGAGAAAAAACAACATAATCATGTTTGACCAAATTACACAAAAATATATTCCTCGCAAGGCTTGGGAATGGATATAAATCAGTTAAACGTCTTTCCTCGGGCGTCATAGACACTTAAACGAATTGATTTTGTGTTCAGTTATATCGTAGAACAAATCGAGTTCGCTATAAGGGCTTACGTTCGTTTCGCAAGACTAGTATCACAGTTATGGGTAGTGTTGACAGAAGGCTAATTATGAGAGACTGGGGTAGGTCATTCCTTCTTGTAGAACGAAACTAATTCAGAAATCAACCATTGGGGTTTACTTTGTTAGTTGCATTCCTCTCTAAGAACTGAAGAATGACGAATAAGTCAAGCAAACGTTCATAATTTATTTGAAGTTTACAGTAGCATCCCAGTAAAGGGGACGTTAAATGCAGTACAATTATCGGTCTTGGAGACAGGTGGCAGCTTAATTCAGATTGAAAGGTATGCATAAAATCCCTTTTAGGAGCTTTCTGTATTACTTTCAATCTGCATAAGGCAGCCATCTATCTAAAAGTTTCTAAATTCCTATCTACCAGAATTCCGGTTTAGATGGGGGTTTACTGTAACATGTTGTGAGCAGATGAATGATTACTTATGCAAACAGTTTGGATCCAGATGAGACACCGAGAAACTCTGCGTCTCATCAGGATCCAAATTGTTTGATACTCTGACAAGGCAAGATAGAATAATTGTGAAAACTAAAACCGATGTCATATTCTACCAACAAAAGTTCGCTCAGCAGGCTTAAGTTTAATAGACATCGTGTAAATCATTTAATCTCGATATACCACCCTCGCAATTAATGCTATTTTATAAATTATTTATGTAACAGATGTTGGCCATTTTTGTGCATACTGTTATCTTCCGCACGAGAGGTGATATCAAATTCAGCCAACAATATGGAAAAGCCCTTGTAAACCGAACTTTTGGTTTAGTAAATAAGATTTTAGATATCTTTAGGCAGGTGACTGCTTATTGCAGGGCGAAGGTCAAAAAGTTCCCCTGGAAGCATTAAGCCCCATCCCAATTGCTCTAAATTTCTTCTATGGGTTGTCCGATAGTTATGGTACTCGACTGACAACCACTTAACCCCTCGCCACTGTGGTTTGAATCCGGGCCTGTATATTTGGATTTTCATGTGAGGAAGCCCTCAAGCTGGTTTGTGGTAGGTCGGTGGTTATACTGGGATGTTCTTATTCTTCAGTGCAACGGAACACTACAAAGTGTTCCATGCGCAGAACAATGGCTGGAGTCTTCCTCCACATGTAATTAGCTTGACGTCGCGATATGACAGATCTTGTTAAGACGATGTAAAATCCCGATATAAACAAACACGAATCACAATCCATCTAGACTATACGTTTGGGTTAGCAAATTATTAATGTTGTTGGTTTTTATAATGTTAAAATACAAATTAAAAACTGTTTTATGTTGTTTTTCTGAAATTTCATTGATACCAATTTCAATAACTGTCCTCGGAATAAGCTTTGACCTGTCTTAAAGGTCGATGTTTATACTAATTTGGTAGTACAGTTAGAAAGCTTTTACTATACATGTCCGACATAATCATGAAAGCTAACATAAGTCATTAAATAGTATCAACTAAGCTACATTCTGCTATATCTTTCATAACTCTTTACTCCATAAATACGCATTCTTTGCAAACATAGTAGACACAGTTTTGAGGACTCATGTAGAAGCTGCCTGATAAGGGTTTTTCTCTGTGTGCTTATGGAAAGATGTAGATGTGTAGATGTTCATATAACATAATATATTATCTCTTACATGAATATTCACAAGGAAACGAATTAACAATTTTCCTGTTCACTTTTCATGTAAGAAATAATGCCAACATGACTATGAGATTATTGTTTATAATGCCATATGGACACAGGGCATTTTGGCACAGGCATGAACTGTAGAATCAGATCTATAGTATACCATAAGCAAATGCATGAACATGCGTTTATATGAGGGAAAGGGTTAAAATATATCTACTTAGAAATACTGTGATGATTTACACAGTACAGTAAACCCCCTCTAAATCGGAACGCTCATTAAGAAGCATTTAGGTATTTTTAGACAGGTGGCTGTTTAATGCAGGGTCAATGTTATACAGAAATCTCCTTTTGGACCTTTCTGCTTGACTTTCACTCTGCATTAAATACCACCTGTCTTACAGACTAATTTGAACGAGCGGATAAGCGGATAACCTAGCAGGTTTGTTTACCCTATCCGAGATGTAGGTAACTATGGACTAGCTCGTATCGTACCGAAGCTGTTCTCCTTCACTTGCTAAAACGGATTTTCACACCTTTACAAGCAGAGTACACCCAGATCAGACGGCTTCTGCAGGAGTCTTCTCTGTGTGTTTATAGCATAATACATATCTTACTACATAGTTTCTGCCATGACCAACTAGTCCATGTTAGTATGCTATTTATAAAATAAATCATTTTATCAATATTATGATGCCATTATTTCTCTCGAGAATATTAAAGGGTTACACATCAGATGACCTATTAAGCAGGTTCCAACGTTAAAAAATATATTTCTCTATTTTCCAAAGACATCAGACGGGGGTTAAAGTCTTTATCTGATTTCTAGTTTGTCTAATGGATGTGAGAAAACCACCAGCTGTGATTATATTTGTAAGGTTAAACAGTAAAATCTCGACATTTCGAAGGTTTTGTAAATTAAATGAAAACGTGATGTATTTTAGACAGGTGGCTGCTTAATGCAGGATGTAAGTCAATTAGAAAGCTCATACCCTGCATTAAGCTACTACCTATCTTAAAGACCGATAATGATACTTGTTAAAATGGTCAAACTATCGGGGTTACCACTATATATTCAGTAAGGATAGCATGGATACAACGAGGATATAACGGTACTTTTTGTTGTATTATATAATAATATAATTTGTAAGGCAGGTGGTAGCTTAATGCAGGTCAGAAGTAATACATAAAGCTCCTGTAGTAGCTTTCTGTATTACTTTTGCCCTGCATTAAACAACCACCTACTTTGTAAGATTCCTGTGTTCAATGAATGAATGGCCGGTTAAGACAGGTTCTACTCCTAATTGTTCCACGTTAACCCATTAACTCCCATGCTATAATAGGCAAATTCGTCCAAATTAAAATACAAAACCCATCTATATATTTGTTCATGACCGAGGAGTCATGCTAAATAAATATGTCCTGGTGACAGCCTTGGGCATGGTTTGGTATGGCAAATTGTGCATATCCTTAAGGGGCCATCTGATCTGGGTCTACACTGTTTGTATATAATGCATGAGTATACATGAAAGGAATAATGACGTCATGTATATTAATAAGCTGAACATATAATGACATATGAAATCATTTCTGTTTGCCAAGACAGAAACTATAGAATCAGATGTTTATTATGTCTGAGGCAAACAGAGCAGACCTTGATCAGACGGCTCCTATAGGAGCCGTCTGTTATGTGTGTGTGTGGGCGTTGAAAGTTTGCAAAAGCGTAGAAAGGCGTATTCATGGAGGAAAGGGTTAAATAGAAATTCGGCAATATACATGTAAGAGCAAATATTAAGGAAGACGCTAAGGCCAGGAACATTTTGAAATAACAGACATATTACTGAGACTTTCGTTTCTCACGAACAGTTCTGTTTACGTACACAAAACACATATCTATATCACCATGTTTGGCTGTGGCTGTAAAATCTGATTGCAGACGAATGAAAAACAAACCACTAAAATATAATTGCCATTTTCATTTTAAAAGAGACGTAATTTATTGTGATAAATGTCTGGTATGCTCGAGTAAAATGAAATAATATCAAAACCAATTTTCTTTTTAATGTTTTATTTTATTTCAGTAGTCTTTTAATGTGATGTATATGAGGAATTCTGCCATCGTCTATTGTATCGCATTCAGTTTTTAAACCAGAATCTCAGTAAATGTACGTATGTGCCACATGTTAACATCAACAGAAAAGTGAGTGGAAAACGATGTTGATTTTGATCAAATAGTGTCTATGAAATAATCTGATTTGCTGATTTTTATATACAAATATCAGGCAGAAATAAATACATAAAAAGATGACGCTCATTTGATGCAAAGGCTTTATCATATAACCACTGTTAGTGTGCATTGATAACAGAATAAATGAGGATATGGTTAACTCATTCTCTCCTATGCTATATTTAGACCCAGCCTCTTTGAATGTATCTACCGAAAAGGAGCATTAACTAGAGAAAAGGAAATGTTTAGAATTGTGTAGTTCTGAAACCTTTGTGATCAATAGAGTATTTGCTCAATTTATCACAATGGTTTCGAAATATGAATTTTATAGAGACGCAAAAATGCGTCACTAGGTGGTAATGTGTTAATATTCATTTTTTAAGTTTGCAGATTAAGCTTATATGTTTCAATGAATACGGATTGCATTATGCATTTGTACAAGGTTAGTGTCTGAAAAATATGTATGCAAGCATCATATGCGTTATAATATACACTGCCGTTTGAACACATTGGAATGTGACACGGAGTATTCTAAACTTTCCTACAAATATAACAAAATAAAATGTTTCATATAACCGTTTTCCATGTTGATGATCAGTGTGCTAGTGGCTCTCATGTCACAATGGGTAGTTTGAACTTTAAGATTGACACGCAAAAAATCGGCACATGTGTGAACAAAGATTCTGCAAACTTTTGCGAGGACTGCGTTTGAAACCCCAACCCCTACTGGAGGAAATACGATTTTTTTCTCACATTTCCAAAACGAAATACACAAAGACATGCGTCAGTTGTATATATTAGCAATAGCATTGTGGCATTCTATCAGTGTGTGCACTCTGCAGTACACTTTCTTAACATACGAATAAGAGGGTAAAAAGAATATCCTGGAAAATCTACTAGCACCTGCTTTTTGGCCTAAAGTTTGTATAATATTATATAGTAGAACATGTCCTAAGCATACATTCATTCATTGAACATGGGAGTGCTAAAAGCATGTAGTGGTTTAATGCAGGATTAAAGTTACGTTTGACCTGCATTAAGCTACCATCTGCCTTATAGACCAATAATTGAACACCTTTTTGATGGGCGCTTAAGACAGTTTCTACTATATAAACAAACCGAATCAGAGAAAATATAAAACTAAATCATATGCAATGCTTAATCACTCGTTAATTTAAAATGCCAGCAATACAATAGGAATTCTCAAAAGCATGCCTCCCTTCAACACGTTACCATATTGGACACACTTTAACCCTTTCCCTGTTCTATGTTTATTCCAAATTGCAATATATACTGCATATTCATGGACAAAATAGTCATGATGAAATAATGAAGGTGGTACATTTATATCCATTTTAGAAAGTAAATACACATATATTTCTAATTCCATTAGCAAACAGAGCAGATCCTGTTCAGACGGCAGAGCAGACCCAGATCAGCCGTCTGATCTGGGTTTACTCTGTTTGCAAATGCGTAAAAACACGTTCATATGAAGAAAAGGGTTATGGTATTTGCGAACAGAAAGAACCAGATCAGACGATGTCTGTAAGAACCGTCTGATTGGGGTCTCCTCTGTTTGATTAAAGAACAAACTAGATTTTATTCTACAGTTAGGGTTAGGGTTAGTGTTCGTATGCCATTTGTAATTTAATACAACTAATACAACTAATATGCACGGTATCAATAATTAGTTCATGAATATTTGTCAGATTAAGGGTTAAAAAGTGTCTTTGCATTATGCAGATCAAATGAAAAACAGAAGTCTCATATGGGAGCTTTTTGACTAACGGTCTTCCTGCAGTAATCGATCAACTGCCAGAGAACTGATATGAACAAATATTTCCTGCTCAAATTTAGATTTTGTGTAATTTGGACTTCTTTGAATTAGATAAAACTTGTTTAACCTTTAGCCTACTATCGGCGGATGAGTGAATACCCATGCAAACAGTTTGGATCCACGTGAGACGTTTCATCAAGATCCAAACTGTTTGACACCGTGATTGCTTTTTGGTAGACAAAGTGATTATAGCCTTTGAAAATGTAGTTGGTGAACGTTTCTGTAAAATTAATTTGCTCAGCAAGCTAAAGGGTAAGACTACTGACCGAATGTCAAGCAACTTGGACCATAATGACACGCCCACTTACCAAGCGAATCATCTGGGTCAAACCTGTTTGCAAATGCGAGTCAGGTCGCGAATAGTGGGAAAAGCATTAATCACCGCCATAGGCAAACAGCCATAGGCAAACAATGACTTAAACTGATGAAATTTATTGGCGCCGAAAGAGTTAATGCATTATTCTGCATAAATTATTGATATTAAACATTTGTTTTATGTCAATACGACGTAAACCAGTTGTGAAAGGGTGAAAAAAATAGTTTCTTAAATATAACTAAACAACATTTTACCCTTAGCATGCTGTAAAGATTGTGGTGTGTTAGATTTCTCTTCACCTGCATATTTGAATACATTGGTTTAAAATGTTTAGCGAAACGACAAAGAGCTTGGATGTTTATGACACACAGATATCATCAGGATAGTCTTGCTGTGGTAAGCAGCATTGTGACTAACATTTTATTGAATTATAATTATATTGATCTGTTAAAATGTACTACTTTAGAATAATTACACACTTTTGTTCTGTATTTGTTCTTTTAATTAGATTAGAAACAACACACTTACAAATAATGTAGAACCAAATCATATTCAGTCTCGAATACTGGACGGGCAGAGAAATGCCACTTTTAGTTACATAACTTATACTTGTGTACAGTAAAACCCCTCTAATGCGACCACCAAATGGAAGTGAAATGGTGGGTGGTAGAAGCAGGTGGTAGCTTAATGCAGGACAAAGGTAATGCAGAAAGCAAAACTCCTAGATGAGCTTTCTACATTACTTTTGTCCTGCATTAAGCAACCACCCGCTTATAAAGACACCAATGTTTATCCATTAAGTAGTAGCGTTAGAGGGGTTCTACTGTATATGATTATAGTTTGCAAAATACGCCATAATTACTCTGCAGTAAAACATGCTCGCCCAAAATTGGATCTGGTACAAATGTTGGCCTTCCTCAGATTCGCTCAAGATTTTGAGAAACTATTGACTTGGTGTCAAACAGTTTACTCGGCGTCTCATCTGGATCTGAGTTGTCTGTAAATGTCACTCAGGACAAAGTGTATATATGCAAAACATCGCCGTTGGCATAAGTACAATAAATCGGCAATTTTCGCCATTTTCCGACATGTGCGATTATCATCAGAACATGTACAGTCGATCGAAAATTCGCGTCTTTTTCCGACAAGTCCGATTAAATCGCGGATGTATCAGATTTCGTGTGCCGGAATAAGAAAAAAACAGAGTAGCCTGTGTGTATTAAGTGTAACATATAAGATTAGGTACTTGAATCAGCGTTTAACTTTTTCTCTGCCATTGTCGCATCTGTGATTACCTATGCAAACAGTTTGGATCCAGATGAGACACCGTCTCATCTGAATCCAAACTGTTTGTTACTGTGACTGTTTCTTGAAACAAAAAATAAAAAAAATGGAAAATTAAAGCAGACGACAAAATTTGCAGACAACAAAATTTGGCAGCGAAAGAATTCAAGTTTCAACCAAATTTTCAGTGGAGAAAGATATAACAAATCACTCAACATGGAGACTTAAATGTATTTGTTTCAGAAATAGCCACATGATAGACACTGAATTCATTTCACGAATGCCCCGCATGATAGGCACCATAGAGGATACCGCCATACTTTAAAAGGTGTACTTCTGCATGCAACGCAGAAAGCCGAAATATCAGGTTGGTTTCAGATATTTGTTGCAAATTACTGATAAGAAGACAATGCAAGCTATAAATTGATTAGTACAGACTTTGGTGGGTGATTATAACCCGTCCTCTCTTTGAACTGAAACTAAACACATTACAAGAGGAATAGTGAACATTTTAGTTTATGCTGTACACATAATATATCCCTGACACCATTATAGCTCTCGTAAAGATTGTCATTTGATGTAAATGTTTTCCCAGACATTGGATCTCTAATACCAGTGATTAATTTTAACATATCAACTTCGTTGTCTGGGATTAAAATTCTATACAAAAGTTTGGTATTGTTTGCTGTGCACATGGTGTGCAGTACTTAAACAATTTCCAGAAGCTTTCAAAATGTGTAATTGGTTCTTACCTTTTTTTACACCAGGTTCTTAAAATTTACACCAGGAATATTCATGTAAGCAATAATTCACTGTATGCATATTTACTTAGCCGAACTTTCATAATGGCATCACGCACAAGGAATTTTTGACATAGCAGACATGTGTTTCACAAGGAAACAGAGTAGACCACGATCAGACGCGACTCCTAATGGAGCCGTCTGATCTACGTCTACTCTGTTTGCAAAGGTGGCAAGATGTTTCTTTTCTAAGTTAAGGGTTAACTATGTCACAGTTAATACATTTGTGATATTTATTATACCTCACGAGACTTTCCTTTACACATTTTCCATATCTCTTGCGGGTAATATCAAGCGCAAAGAGGGAGTACGTCAACGCCCGTCACACGCACGGTTGTGCAAGGTGTAATTACGTGGCCCGTATTCTACCCCTGGCCGTGAGCGATTGCGTGCATCATACATTTCACACGTGGTAAGTGAGTTTTACGTGCTTACACATTGCTTACAACGTACGATCTCCGCGTGATTCCCACGTTATCGTACAGTGGTCGTACTTACATGTTATGTTCACGCACGGTTTCCTTACTCACTCGAATGTTGCAAGTGCTTGCAAGTGCGATGAACGCGAGTTTTCCGCCCGATAACGTATGGGGGGTTATATTCATCCGGACGATAACGTTGCAATCGCATGGAGATCGTACGTTGTTATCACGTTGTAAGCACTTATTACGTGTGCAACCTACGATGCACGCAACCGCTCATGGCCAGGCGTGGCGTGCGGGTCTCCAAAGCCGTACGGAGGCGGTACTCAGCACTTGCGGACGGATCCGCAAATTTTGTCAACGTTTTTGCAAGTAGACTGCAAGCACTTGCAAGTACGGCGGGTTGGGACCACGGCTTGATACAGGACGGAAGTAATGTATAAAATTCGTCTAGCAGCTTTCTGCGTCACTTTCAAAATGCTTTAAGCAACCGCATGCTCGTTTAGACCTCCGTGTTTATTCATGATGTGCTCATTACAAGCAGATTGTATTGTATATTAATACTTTCCCTCATACTAATGCCTTTTAACGTTTTTGCAAACAGAGTAGACCCATATTAGACAGCTCCAATAAACACCACATGATCAGGGTCTGCTCTGTTTGCTTATGGAATTATAATATATCTCTACAGTTTCTACCAATACTAAAACGTCCTTATATCCATTATACAAATTCAGTTTATAAATATTCATGATGTCATTATTTGTTTACATGAATATTCAATAGGAAAAGTGTTAATTATGCCTAGCATTTGATACTGTTCCGAAAAACAGATTGAACATAGATATTTTGGAAAACAATAGTAGCTTGTAGAGTACTAAATGAACGTGGTCGTTTTGTTTTTAAATCTTTCGCTGCCAAATTTAGTCGTTTGCAAACTTTGTCGTCAGCTATAACTTTCATTTTTTTCTTCATTGTTGTTTTAAAACATTCACAGTGAGAAGTAGTTTGGATTCTGATCAGACGCCGAGTTATTCGGTGTATAATCTGCAACTGTTTGCATAGGTAGTCACAGAGGCGACATTGGCAGCGAAAGGGTTAGTAGTGTGCCTGAATTATTGGCTTAAGATAAAAGGATCTTTCGTGACTATTATCGTTGAGTCTCCTGCAATGGATTGCCAAATTACAAAGAATTCAAAACAAATACAATTATAAAAAACACTTAAAGAAGAGTTGTTTAACTCTTTCGCTGTCAATGGGGAATCTGTGATCGCATTCTCAAACAGTTTTGATCCTGATGAAACGCTGAGTAACTTTGAGTGTCATTAGGTCCCAAACTGTTTGTTACTATATATGATGATGGGTTCAGAAACATAACGGATGAAATTTGAAGCAGTCAAGAAATTGTGCAGACGAGATTACACGCCAGAGAAAAAAATAGACAGACATTTAATCTTTACTTGAACGAACGTTTATTTAAACGAATAAACAAACAAACAAACAAACATATATACATCAACACCCATACATAGTTCGAAGGTCAATATTACTCATTTTGAGAAATATGTAAAAGCGACTGTCACAAGTATCTTCAAAATAATGTTTATGAGAAATTTCCAATCACTTCCCTTTGATCCACTATAAATAACATAACATATCTTTTATTCGCCAAGCCCTAATACAAGGCACTTAGTAGCATTTATGGTTATGTTATATTTGTTTTAACCTTTAGCCTGCTGAGTAAAACTTTGTTTGTAGAAAATGTCATCGATTTCTGTTGTCATTTTTATTTATCTTGCATTTCTTTTCAACAGCACGGTCAGAGTATCAAACAGATTTGATCGCTGCCAATGTCACATCTATGATTACCTATTCAAACGATTTGCATCCAGATGAGACGCCGAGTTACTTGGATTGTTATCAGGATCCAAAACGTTTGTTACTATGATGTTGTTTTTTAAAGATAAGGGGGGATGGGCAATGAAATGAATAATAGATGTTGCAGGTGACAATTCTTGATAGCGAAATATTCTGACGAAACGTTGGTCGATAGCAAGAATTGTCACACTCACATTCAGAAACCGTGAGTTTCTCTGCAAACACTTGGAATCCAACACACGCTGATAACACCTTTCGAAAACAAATGGAAGAAATCTATTTTGGAAGTGGGAGACATTTGTTTAGCATGTTAACGGTTTAATACAACCCACATCGGGTTGCTACCTCGTTTCGTTTAACGACAAATGAGCCAATCACCTATAAATCGTCGGTTAAATTAGTTCCATGTGCAATAATCAGACATTTGGCATTCTACTGGGAAGCCGCTAATGAAATCAGTTGCATGCAATGACAAGTTTTAACCCTTTATCTGAAACAGACGTGCATCTACAAAAGAAGTCAATACACAGGTCTGAAGTTTGATCAGAGTATACACAGTTCACTTATAATATACATATGTACATCTGATTCTACAGTGTCTACCATCACAAGTTCTGTATTCATATGCCAATATAAAAAAATGTAATAGATATCCATCATAACTGTCGTAATTACTTTCATGAATATTCACCAGGTAAAGGGTTACAGTATTAGTGTTACCCTTCGGAATGGGACAAATGAGTGCACTAACATTCGCAAACAGTGTAGATACAGATTGGAGGTCTCACAGAGGAACCATCTGATCAGGATCTGCACTATTTGTCATTCATAACCTTCAAGCAATGTATTCCTTTCATACAGACTGTATTTGGCGCCACATAAATGTCGTCTGCAAACAAAAATAAAACAGATACTTAGGCAGGAGATGCCACACGAAATGTCGTCCGATTTATTTTTCAGACTTCATTTTCTTCTCTTAAACGTAAGTGGTGTGTCAAATAGCTTGTATCCTGCTGAAACGCTGAGTTATTCGGCTTCTCATCTGGATCAAAACTATTTGCAAAGGTACTGACAGATTCTCCCATTACAGCATTGTCGCCTATATGTCACATCGGCGGTGAATGGGTTAAACCTTATCACTTTATTTATTTATTCCAAATTGTAATACCTACTGAATATTCATGGACAAAGTGGTTATGATGGAATATTGAAGCCGTTTTAGAAACTAATGAAACATATCTATCAAATTCCATTAGAAAACAGAAAATATCCTGATCAGACGGCTCCTATAGGAACCGTATGATCTTGGTCTATTCTGTTTGCAAATACGTGTAAATGCGTTTATATAAAGGAAATGGTTAAAGCTTTCATACTAAATGAACTCTAGCATTCAAAGATCATCTAACGTCAAAGAGAATAGACATAAGCGCATCCTTTAAGGCTGTACATTTTATAGTAATCGCACGAGTGCCTCAGACTTTGGACTCCGGAGCCACATGGACACACACAGATCGATGTACAACTGGTATCAAGGGGCAACCAAGAAGAGGAGATGCACTGCTTTCAGTCACAATTGAAAATATTAAATATTATCATCCGAAAAAGAAACGTTGAGTGTATTACTATATCGACTGTTCAAATACATGTTTTTTTATGGAGTATCGTACAATATACAAGTTATGGCGCTACGGATTTAAGATATACAACACAACCGACCAACCGAAAAGAGATACATGTGTCTCAGGAATTGGTGGTAGCTTAGTGAAGGACCAAAGTAATGCAGAATTGTCCTGCAGGAGAATTCTGCATTACTTTCGCCCTGCATTAAGCAACCACCTGCTTTTAAAGACACATATGCTAATGCATCTATTAGTCGCTTTAGAGAGGTCCATCTGTACCAATATCAGTCTCATTATATCCATGAATTCAGGTTTATGCATCGCTAAGGCAGCGCTGGATTCTCTGAAACAGAAAATGAACATATCAATGTAAGTCTTGGAAATATATCACATCCCAATGTTTCTAGACTAGGTATCACATGCCAATGTTTCTAGACTAGGTATCCCATCCCAATGTTTCTAGACTAGGTATCACATCCCAATGTTTCTAGACTAGGTATCACATCCCACTGTTTCTAGACTAGGTATCACATCCCACTGTTTCTAGACTAGGTATCACATCCCACTGTTTCTAGACTAGGTATCACATCCCACTGTTTCTAGACTAGGTATCACATCCCACTGTTTCTAGACTAGGTATCACATCCCACTGTTTCTAGACTATGTATCACACCCCGATGTTTCTAGACTAGGTATCACATCCCACCGTTTCTAGACTAGGTATCACATCCCACTGTTTCTAGACTAGGTATCACATCCCACTGTTTCTAGACTAGGTATCACATCCCACTGTTTCTAGACTAGGTATCACATCCCAATGTTTCTAGACTAGGTATCACATCCCGATGTTTCTAGACTAGGTATCACATCCCACTGTTTCTAGACTAGGTATCACATCCCACTGTTTCTAGACCAGGTATCACATCCCACTGTTTCTAGAGTAGGTATCACATCCCACTGTTTCTAGAGTAGGTATCACATCCCACTGTTTCTAGACTAGGTATCACATACCAATGTTTCTAGACTAGGTATCACATCCCACTGTTTCTAGACTAGGTATCACATCCCACTGTTTCTTGACTAGGTATCACATCCCAATGTTTCTAGACTAGGTATCACATCCCACTGTTTCTAGACTAGGTATCACATCCCACTGTTTCTAGACTAGGTATCACATCCCACTGTTTCTAGACTAGGTATTACATCCCAATGTTTCTAGACTAGGTATCACATCCCAATGTTTCTAGACTAGGTATCTGTTTCTAGACTAGGTATCTGTTTCTAGACTAGGTATCAGGAATATTATTTTACAGATACAGTTGAACTTCGACATCTCGAGCTTCGAGGGAACATACAGATTACTTCGAGACAACATAAGGTCGAGTAATCCGATTTATAATCTGAAGAGTAGGTCTAAAGTAATGCTGAAAGCTCATGTAAGCTGTCACACGTGTTTCTAGATATGCATAGTGCTAAACATGCGGCGTAAAATGCGTTTATAAGAAGGGAAAGGTTAGCGAAATATATACATATTAACTAGATTACATGAAAAGCTTGAACTTTGATAGACCATGGACAATTTGTCTGCTGCAGTAAATACACAATTTGTAACAATATGTTTTCGTGACATTAGTCTATTAGTAAAAAGTCTAATTTTCATCAGAAGAAAATGTTATATGAAACCTTAATTGAAAACAAATATTTGGTACCATCTCTGGCAGCATTAGTTCAGAGGTGGTCGTCGATATCCATATAAAAGGAGTTGAACCATGTATAATGACGCATCATACATCCTAAAATCATATTCGCACTGTATTCTACAGTTGAAACTGTCTTAACCCATTCCCTCATAGTGACGCCTTTTGACGTCTCTGTAAACAGCAACGTTTTGAAACCATTATGATAAAAAATGTTCTATTTATCACTACACAATTCCAAAATGTTCATTGGCCCTAGTAAATGCTCATTTTCAGTAGACATATTCAATGAGGTTATGTCTAAAATTAGCCTATGCGGTAAAAAGTTAAGGACCATCAAAAGGATGTTTAATTATTGGTATCTAAGGCAGACGAGTCTGGACGCACATATGAAAACACTTATGGTTCATTCCACTTTGTAATATTCAGCAGTCAAAGTTAAACACCACACAGCAACAACTAAGTAAAAAATACATACTGAAACATGGAAGCTTATAACAAGAAATCAAATGCGATACCTTCAGCTATTGTCGTCCATAAGAGAATCAAATAATCCTAGGCAAATGTTGCACAGTCGGAGATACGAACACTAAACATCTGAAAAATGGATCAGTAAACAATATAATTCAACATGTTATTGATTACTTTAATCGTCAAGTCCAAGAACACATGTGGCATTTTAATACAGAAGAAAATATAACCTCAATTAAGTAGCCACCTACTGACAGATCTTTGCGTATTTTCACCGTTTAGTCCACGACAATGATATCATGAATATTAATAAGATGAATGTTTGTACAGTAAAATCCCTCTTAACTGGAAGTCTACCTGAGAAACATTAGAGGATATGAACAAGAGACGGGTTGATCAATGTAGAAACATTAGAGGATATGAACAAGAGACGGGTTGATCAATGTAGAAACTGTAGATTTATATCTTATAATTCAATAAGCAAACAGACCAGAGCCTGAGCAGAAGGCCGCCACATTACCCGTCTGATCTAGGTCTGTTCTTTTAGTAAGCTCACTGCAGTAAAAAAGTAAAATAGAAAAATCTATATGGTTTTCTGTGTAATAATAGTCCTACATGAAGTTAACCTTTATCTTAAGGAAACACATCCTGTGTTAATATGCCATTATAAAGTGCATCTTATTAATACTGGTCAGATAATAAGTTAAAAAAATTCCTCATTGACATATAATTATATTCATTTCGTGCTACTGCTGTATGAAAGCGATAATGTAGTACATCTTTGAAAAAGCAAACAAAGGAATTCAAACCTCTCCATCTGGACAGTAGGCAACATAGACCTTCCCTATATCATCGCAAAGAAGAAACTTGTCTGCAGATATCGGGTGCGGGAATCTTGTTTTTCCAGCCATCAAGTTTGCTTTGGTACATGGGTTGGCGAAATTCCAACTGACTGTGAATGTCAAAATGTGGTTCTGAGTTTCCAACGTCATACATTTAGCTTATGGCAAAATTAGATGCAAATAGCGTATTCGCTTAACGACAGTAGTTCTACACCATGGTATGACTGTATGACTGCCAGAAATAAATATTTAACCCTTTCAGTGCGGGAAACGATTCACTAATGTCATTTGCAAACAGTGCATACCCAGATGAAAGGGTCTATAGAGGAGCACTATCATCAGAGCCTGTACTGCTTGGTTTTGTTACACATTTCTTTAAAAATATTCCCTGACTAAGCACAATAGTGTTGTTTGTGCAGTGTGGCGGCCGTGAAACGTCTCCCCGTACATCCAATCAATATTGTTTTCTTCCTCTTGCAGGAATTGCTCTACATTCAATGTGTTTCCTCATACCTTTACACCGTACTTTGCACTTCATGGTGGCTTCCGTACTCACCGACATATTGTGTGACTATTTTAATTTCCCTTTTAAGATTTGTGCCCTTTGCGTTTTCTCTAAAGTGACTTTACCTTACTTGTGTTTCTTCTTACTTTTTACCCATTCAATGTTTCCCTATTCAATGTCTCCCTTCATATTCGTAGTCTTCTTTATTTTTGTCATAACCTCTGGTATGTTTTTATTCTTTTACACCACTTTTCGTTACATACGTATGTCGCTTTTTACAGAAGGGTGCTACAATTACTACACAAATTATGAATAGTCTCCCTAAACTCAAAATTACTAACTTAAACTTACACTCTGTGTCTTCCGTACAGATTCCTCATAACCTGGCTAATTTCCAATCACTACAGCCGTCAGTTTGTATTAATGGAAAAGTAGTAAAGTCAAGCAGGCAAAGCCACATGCAAGACGCAACCACCACCAAAACACCGATAGACAGCATGACACACACACACACACACACACACAACCACACACCCAAACGCACACACACACACACACACACACACGAAATGAACACAGAAAACACCAAAAGACACACAAAACCTCTAAAATTGTCTTCTGCTTCATCTTTTCATGTTCCCTCTTCGGCTATTAGTAACAATTTTCATAATGGACCTAAAATCGTTCTGTCTCCTTTAAAGCAATCTATCCTTCGTTATAGTAAAGTCCATATAAATTCACATTATTTGAACAAAAGACATAGGGTGTATCCAATAATTACTAAGTGCAATAGTAAGAGGTGTATGTGTTGCAATTTCATTTCTACTAGGTCAACAATTAAATCTCTTGTTAATGGTAGAGTGTTTAGTGTGAAGATTAATTCTGATTTAGACTGAAACTCATCTAATATTATATATGTTCTTACATGAAATGCGCCACGTTGTGGCATTCAATATGTAGGTCAGACAGGACGTTCTTTAAAAACTAGGTTTCGTGAACACAGTTACCATTGCCGGATCAAGAAAGTACGCAATTTTCTTTACCAGCATTTTCGTCATACAGGACATTCTTTCAAATATGTTTCGGTTCAACCAGTAGAACAAATTTATTATGATTCTAAAACTACTGGTAGTTTAAAATCTAAAGCTCGTTTTATCACAGAGCTAGACTGGATAAAGAAATTACAGACACCTTTTCCTTTAGGCCTTAATGATAACATTTTCCAAAGCGGCAACATTTCTAAAGATCCAAGTATCGATATTTTCTCTATATTTTCTATTCGTAAACGTAAAAGTAGATCACATGGCAGACGTAAAAATGGTAATATTAAGCGTAAATTACGTCGTAATATATCTATTCATGATTTACATACCATTCTAAAACAAACTGGTAAACATTCTATGTTATCTTGTTTATCGTCTTTACCCTTTTCCTGTCTTAAGTCCATAGACGAAGAGGCTGATAAAATCTATATGCGTACAGATCCGTTAATTACTACTGCCTCACTTATACAAAGTTACACACATCATGTTCTTCGTCCACGTATTGATAAAGAATCTGAACATAAAAGACATTTTCTGAAACTTCAGTTCCTAAATAAAGGTATCGATTTTATTGATATTCAAAGTATATTTCGTGATAAGAATGTAATCGATACTATTCCCAAATATTTCATCAACTCTGAATCACCTATCATCTGTTATAAATATAATAAACCTATTAGAAATGTTATTTTTAACTACAATAAAATTGTCTCTGACTTAAATATTGATGTTAATACCCCTATTTCTTGAGATTGTAGCATTTCTAGCTTTTGCTATAAACCAGTTGGTCATGTCATTACTGGTAATTTTGATATCATTACGGATAAACGTCTCAGGACCCTCCTAACTAAAGGACCTAAATATAGATTACCTTCCCTTATTGATTTTGACGCTTGTCGAACTAATATTGCGGAACCTATTCAAGAATTCTGTATCAAATGGTGTCGACGAGAACATGCTGATGTTAATGCCCTTTCGGATTGGAAGAAATGTATTTTCGATATTATTGATACACGTATAACTTTTTACAAATCAAATTACCAGCTTTTACCACCTCGACCTAGAGTTACATTTCGCTACTTGAAGAAAAACATTTCTAATTTTCATTCAGATTATGTTCTTGTTCCTGCTGACAAGGCATCAAACAATGTAATCATTATTTGAAGACTGTATTATGTTGATGGTTTAAAGAAGGAGCTAACTGATTCAAATACTTATATAACAGTTCAAACACCTGAAAAAGATATAGTCTCGAAACATGTAAAAATGTGCAATAATTTTAAGTCTGGTCCTAACATAAAACAACGTAAACTTTCTACTTTGTACTGGATTCCGAAACTACATAAAAACCCTTATAAGGCGCGTTTTATTGCCAACTCTAGCTGTTGTACCACTACTAAATTATCTATACTTTTGACGTCCTGTCTTACTACGATCAAAGAACATGTAAAACGCTACTGTGATAAAATATATGAAAATTCTGGTATTAATGTTTTTTGGTCCATAAAAAATTCAAATGATGTTTTAACAAAACTTGAAAATGAACAGTATAACATTTCTTTACTGAGCTCTTATGATTTCTCTACACTCTATACTACTCTACCTCACCATCTTATAAAGGATAAACTTATTAAATTAATAGAAAAAACCTTTGCCAGAGAAAACAAAATGTTCATTGCTTGTGATGTTCAACGTTCATTCTTTTCGAATTCAGAAGTTGAACATTACACAATGTGGACTTGCCTTGATGTTTGTAGATCTCTTACTTTTCTTTTAGATAATATATTTGTGCGTTATGGGGATACCATATATCGTCAAGTTGTTGGTATACCCATGGGTACAAATTGTGCCCCTCTTGTTGCAGATTTGTTTTTGTATTGCTACGAGAGGGATTTTATGCTTAGCTTAAAACCTGATACACAGACCGATATTGTCAATGTTTTTAATAAAACTTCAAGGTATTTAGACGATATTTTGAGTTTAGATAATCCTTATTTTGATACTATAATTTCTTCAATTTACCCAAAAGAACTGTCTTTAAACAAAGCGAATCAATCTGACATTAATGCTTCATTTTTAGATTTGAATTTTTCAATTACAAATGATAAAGTTTCGTCCAAAGTATACGATAAAAGAGAAGATTTTAATTTTAAAATTGTTAATTATCCTTTTCTAGATGGGGATGTGCCACGTTCTACATCTTATGGGGTTTATATTTATCAACTTATTAGGTTTGCCCGAGCCTGTTCTTTGCTTGAAGATTTTAACAGACGTAATTTAGTTATAACTGATAAACTTCTTAAGCAAGGTTACAGATATCACGAACTTCGGAAAACTTTTTCTAAATTTTATTATCGAAATTTACCTCTCATTAGTAAATATAATTGCAATCTACGGACGTTACTGCGACAAGGCATTTCTCAACCAGAATTTTATGGGGATGTTATCTACAAACTTAGGAAAATTCAGGGTCATATCCATGTTCATGATTTGTTTATAAAACGCATTAAAACATTTAAAAAGAAAGGTTATGATCCTATTATATTGCAACGCACTGCATGTTTGGTTATCGACCCTGTTACAGTCGGTAGCTACGCATCCCTCTTTGCTTGCGCGATGACAGGCCGAGGGTAGTACTCTATGATGGTATACTCTTAAACTTGGATACAGGATGAGCTTACCAGACTCATGTATTACATTTTCCCTGTCGTGCCCTTAACGGCTTACCTGCAGGTGCTCTGACTTCAGCAAAGTCATTGAGTACATATTTGACGGATTGTCACAGTTATTATGCTATGTTTTACATGTTGTCCTGTGTTCACCGTCGTCTATGTTGTGGGTAAGTCCAGCGGGGATACCTTTATTTACACTATTTGTAAAGCTAGGGTGACTTTGAGAGAAGTGTGAGGTTAGGACGTCCGTAAACCGGTTTAAACCCCCAGTGGTGTTTTTGCTACTGACCGTGCCAAGGCGGTACTCTCTTTGTCACCCTTCCTTTTGTTTGCCTTGCGTCATTGTGTTTGTGATTTGTTCATGTGTGGAACGTTTGTCTCTGGTTATTGTGTGTCTTTTGGTGTTTTCTGTGTTCATTTCGTGTGTGTGTGTGTGCGTTTGGGTGTGTGGGTGTGTGTGTCATGCTGTCTATCGGTGTTTTGGTGGTGGTTGCGTCTTGCATGTGGCTTTGCCTGCTTGACTTTACTACTTTTCCATTGTTCAAACGTTGGAATTGTCCATCCGCATTGAAAGGGTTACCTTGTCGAAACATGAACATTTCTATATACAGTAAAAACTTGATTATACGACATTTTAGTAATGAGGAATGTATGTCTTTGTAGGCAGGTAACAGCTTAATCCAGGGTTAAAGTCATGCAGAAAGCTACTAGAGGAGCTTTCTGTATTATTGTCACTCCCATTAAGCTGCCACGTGTCTTACATATCGATAATGATACTTGTTTTAGTGTTACAACTATCGGGATTGCACTGTATGTAAATGCATGTGCTTGTTGTTCGATAGAAATAAAAAAAACAACAACAAACAGCTAAACAAAAACAAACAGCTAAATAAAAAGACACATCTACTTGCTAATTCGAAATTGTCTTTGAGTTAAACCTTGAGCCTGCTGAGCAAACGTTTGTATTGACCGACTTCAGTTGATGTATCTTACATTTTCATTTCAACAACACGGTTAGGGTGCAACATACATGTGATCCTAATTAGCCGTCAAATTATTCGGCGTTTCTTCAAGATACAATATATTTTTGCATAGGTAATCACTCATCCATCCATCAACATCAGGCTCCATGTTAAAGACGCTGTGTGTTCGAAACTTCTGACAGCCTGATTATGCATTTGGAAAGAAATTACCTGATCTGAAGATATTGTCTATAGACGAAGTTTGGTTAGGGTGCTAAACTCCTAACAGTTAGGCCTAAATTATGACAAATTGTACTAGAAACTATTTAAATCGTTATAAAATGACATATGGATGACATATACCTGTGCAGTTCAAGTCGGAGTCCGTACAAGGTACAACCACCGATCGCTGCTCACATTGGACCTTCACTACAAATAAAACAAAACATCTCACCCCTATAGAGTTTAGCACAGTTTGACATGTATTTTCAAAAACTTGGACGCATATTAGACACCCAAGAACTCGGCGTCGCATAATGATCCAGGCTATTAGCCAATCGGTCAATGGTTTCTCAAAACTCGGAGCCAACTGGACTACTATTAAAATAATCGAACGTAATTTTCAGCTGTTATTATAATTATATGATAGCATGGGAAGGGTTACCCAAGACAGTTATTACTCATCCCTGTCAATGCAAATAGTACTACATACGGTATAAATATACAGCTCCATCAGTCAATAGTATTGCCACATAAAGTACAATGATACACCAGTCAATAATATTACTACATACAGTATAATAGTTGGTGCATCAGTCGATAGTATTACTACATACAGGATAATGGCGAAAATATCAACGGTATTTCTTCTTACAGTATAACGATACCCCATCAATAGTATTGCTAAAAACATGATAATGCTACACCCATCAAAAGTATTACTACAAACAGTATAATGCTACCTAATTTAATATTATTACTAGATACAGTATAATGCTTGCTACATCAAAAACATATTACTACATACAGTATTAATATATAGTTGCATCAACCAATAGTGTTAAAGTACATGCAGTATCAACATAATGATACATCGATGAATAGTATCACAACGTACATTATCAACACCATACTGCATAAATCAATATTATTAGTACATACATTATCAACATTATACTACACCAACCAACATTATTAGTACACACAGTTTCAATATAAGGCTCATCAATAATATTACCAGTACATACATTATCAACATAATGCTACACCAATAGACATTACTAATGCATCATTTATCAACATAGTGGTACTCCAATCAATAGTATTAGTGCAGAGTATCAACATTATACTACATCAATAGTATCAATACACATGTCATAGCATGTTATAAAACAGTTTGGATGCTGATGAGGCACTGAACAACTCGGCGTCAATGATAGATTTCAACATTACACTTTCCCGATTGAAAAACAAAACATTTAAGCGATCATGGATGTTAAAGAAGATAGCGCATTAAAGCAGGTTAAAAGTATCATCTAGATTGCATTAATCCATCATCTAAACCTGTATTAAAATATCACCATCTTATTAACCGAAAGTTAGACTTCGTAGTTTTTATGAGAATTTATACACAGATTTTAAATATATGTTAATAAATTAATACTGACTTTAGATCTTGAAGGCAGTGGTCACGTATTATAGAGCAACTATTGTGTATTTAATATCAATAATTGTTATTAAAATACTCTAATACTACGTTCCGCAAAAATGCTTGAATACATATAATTCTAATACGTGTGAGTTTTGATAATCATCTCGCCTGACACATCTGTGACGCGAAAATCTGGCGGGAAGTACTGCACGGCCTATATACATGTAAGTAACAGCGACTTTCGCGTCCTTGAATATTTGTGTAATCATTTATTTACATTGTGTTTACCACTCAATATAAATTATTTTAATATCAAATTAAACACTTACCGGTTTCACTCGGACTTTTTTCTGCAATGAGGGAAAATTAAGATGTTTAAATTGATATTCATGATATCATTATTTCTTACATGGTTGTTCGTGGAGTAATTGATTAAACGTAATGACATCCTTGATATATATAATTTGTTCAAACTATTAAATATTGGTTGAAATTAGTAAATTCAGATAATATAATATTGAAGTACTTGTATCAAGTATCACTTGAAGGGTATGGAAGTGGTGAGAAAAAAATGGGTAAGAAGCGGGAAAACATTGTTTGATGATTACGGCTTTTCTTATGCTTGGATAGATCCACATAATATAAATGGTAATCTCTTTATATCATCATTTAAACAAAGAGTAATAGATTACTTTCAACAGAAGTGGTATAATGATATACAGTCAAATACTGTTTTAAATACTCTTTACGTTTGTATAAAGTATTTTTTTTCAGAAGAAGACTACTTAAGTATAATTGGAAGCAAACGGTTAAGGAAATGCATTACACGTATTCGAATTGCCTCTCATAATCTACGCATACAGACGGGCAGATATGGGAGGGAGCGAATACAAAGAAATGAAATAATCTATCAATTATGTGAGACACGAGATACTGAGGACGAATTTCACTTTATTATTAAATGCGATACATTCGACAATCAAAGAATAGACCATTGCTGACCAGATTATCACTGTTTATTACAGAAGCAAATAGTAGACGTCAGGAATTGTTATTATCTATTTCAAGAAATCAACCTGATGTGTGATTAATTAACACCATTTCAACTGAATGGCTAACAATTTGTTCATTCTCCTCAACTATGAACTCTTCAGTTTAGTGCTAATGGAAAAGTAGTAAAGTCAAGCAGGCAAAGCCACATGCAAGACGCAACCACCACCAAAACACCGATAGACAGCATGACACACACACACAACCACACACCCAAACGCACACGCACACACACACACACACGAAATGAACACAGAAAACACCAAAAGACACACAAGAACCAGGGACAAACGTTCCACAACATGAACAAACCACAAGCACAAAGACGCAATGCAAACAAAAGGAAGGGTGACAAAGTTGCATTTTAAAGGAACAGGTATTTATGAAGTGACCGTTGTTGTCTGAAGTGTATGTGTTTTGTATTATTGTCATGTGATGTACCTGTATTGAATATCTGTATATGTAATGAGATACTACATGTATAAGTTACTGAAAGAAATAAAATCCATCTAACTATCTATAATGAGTGCATTCCATTTCTTATAAGAAAGGACACGATTTTATTAATTAAATATTGTGATCAGACTAGCGATAGAAGATTAACTTTTCTCGTCTCATACTAAGCGCGTCTTGACTGGCATTGGCAAACCGCTTGAATCCAGATGATACATTATTATTATTATTATTACACAGGCCAATGTAAGATGCGTAAATGAAAACGTTTTCAAGAATAGTTCCTTTATTTAATTCTTTATTTAGTCTCTTTAAGGCGATTCTAAAGAGTTGTCATAACATAAGCGTTGGCCCAGATAAAAAGTGTAGATTAAAACATTTTCAAGAATAGCTCCTTTATTTCTCCACCGCATAAAACACTATGTTATGATTACTCTGTGGTCACAATTCATCCGCACCAAACCCTATGTTGAGATTGGTCACAACTTAGGGTTTCATGTGGTTGAGAAATGACGATTTTAATATTTGAATGCACGTTATTATCCAATGCTCTGTCCTATAGTATATACAAGTTTGCCTAGCACTTACCAGTTGTAAACCTCCAGAAATTCGGATCAGTTACGGCCGAGGATTCTGCTCCACAATAGCTCTTTCCTTGAACCAAGCCTGTAGCCAAGATTAATATTTTGTACTTTGTGAACCGCTTGGCGAGTCCATAAAACATATAGTGCACGCAGAGGAGTTTGAGTTAAACCTTACCTGGGAAGAATTGGCTAATTATTTGCAAACAGTGTAGATCCAAACCAGTCGTAACATCTCTGGGGACAGTCTGCACTATTTGCCACTCATTAGAATGTGAATGTGAAGTGTTTTGTTCTCTATGTTTTCATGGTATAAATGATGAGCTACGTCATCAGAGACGTAATCTGTGACATAGGTCTACACAGTTTGCAACACATTAAGGTATCATTAAATATGTATAGGTTAGCCTGATAGATGTGTATTTCGAAGCATTTGTAACCAGAGTAGACCTAGACCAGACAACTATTGTACGAGCCGTCTCTTCAAGATGGTCCTAGTTTGCTACTCCAGTTATATAAATCTAATGCTGCAGTTTCTACTGCGGCCAAACATCTTAACACTGTGTTTATATGTCGTTACAAAACTTCAGGTTATAAATACTCATACTGTCTTTATTTCGTATATACAGAGTCATGCAAAGCGAAATTATGTACACATTGATGTTCCGCAGATGGCTTTTACTGTGGTTATATGTATTATGTACCTTAATCAGAACAGTTACCTCGTCCGAAAGTGAAGAAGTAACTCTCTCCAGATTCCAATGTGCTGGCTGTTCGAAAGTGCAAGATGGTGCCATGAGTACCGGCTGAATATGTCACCCCAATAGCAGAGGACACGTCCACAGACTCAATCAACGTGCCGTCAGTATTATATAGATATACATACGCTGGCTTATTTGGCATGTTTGCCTGCAATATGGAACTGAACCAATATATATCTGGGAGAAACGTACCTTTCTGCTGCCCATAGCATTCGACCGGGTTTCCAAAATGCTTAGTTGAAAACGCGTCGAAACACTGATGTGGGATATTTGTAAGAACATCGGCGAATTATAATTTATTATTAACGTACTAAGTGTGACAGAACATTGTATATGATGTAATAAATTTGACTTCATTAGCCCGTTATGACATGAGTATTTGTGTACGAAATAATGCAAGCATGAATATTAATTAGCTAAATTTGTATAATGGCATATGAATACAGGCAGTTTGGCATTGACAAAATCAATAGTATTCCATAAGTAAACACAGAAGATCCTGATCAGACCGTTTCTATACGAGTCATTTGAGTCTATTCTGAATGCAAAGGTGCCGAAAGGGGTCTCTATCTAGTAAAGGTTTAAGGCATTCGGTATCTTAACGCAGTACAATCATAGTATTCAGAATTTGAACAAAGGAGCATTCCACATTGCCATTGCCATGCATTAAGTAACAACCGACTTTTAAGAATCCATATTTCTACTCAAAAATGTTCGCTTAACCCATTATTCCATGATGGATATTTATGCAAATGAAAAGTAGAAAAGTCAAGCAGGAAAAGCCACACACACGATGCAACCATCACCAAAACTTCGACAGAAAGCAAGTAATACACAACCACACACACACACACACATACAGACACACACACGAGATGAGAATTTTAAGAAATACTGACATCATGAATACTAATAAGAGTAATTGTTATTATGGCACATGAACACAGGAATGTTTTGCCATGACAGAAACTGTAGAATCATATCTAGTCGTGTATTAGTGTATTTGAAAACAGAGCAGACCCTGATCAGACAGCTCTGTCTGATATGGGTCAACTCTGTTTTCAAAAGTGAAAAAGAATAATTAGTTAAGAATTAAATGGTTAAAACAGGTTTTATTGTATATACTTACGAACTGGTCAAACTCAATTGACCAGTCATGCTGGTATCTTGATACTGGTGACGTTACAGGCTTCCTAGATGACGGCAATATCACAGGGGGTGGGACTGTGGAGTAATATAGAGGACAGATTAATACAATGGTCTGTTGGGATTGCTACTTAAGTGACAAATATTTTACTAATTATCAAAGTAGCACAGTTTACAGAATGAAACGCTTGTTACGAGTCTAAAATGTTTTTTATTTTCACTTCGAAACTGTTATCAAATTTTTAGATAGATTAGATTCTGATACCGCGTTAAATCCAGAACAAAATATGACGAATGAGCTAATATAAACCAGTTATCAGAAGAGATTGAGAACAATAATAATCCAGTAACGAATAGGGTGATATACCTCCAGCTAGAAGACTTACACACCGCTGATCACTCGACAAGCTGGAAAAAAGAACAAAGATAGGTTATAGGCTTACCTATCACCTTATGAATATTCATATTACATTATTAAGTAATAAATGACCGTATGCATATTGGTTATCCCTTTCCCTGTTGTATATTCATGTAAGAAATAAGGACGTTATGAATAGTAATAAGATTATCTTTTATAATGGCATATGCACACAGGACATTTTGGCCCAGGCACACGATGTAGAATTAGATTTATATTACACCATTATCAAACATAGCAGACCCTGATCAGACGGTTCCTATAGAAGTCTTCGGATCTAGGTCTACTCTGTTTGCAGATGCGTGGCAATGCTCTTACATAAGGGAACGGGTTATCCGATATTTATAAAGGTAAATATGAATAAGGAATTCTGTGGTCATGGTAGAAACTGTAGATTTCTAGATATCCTGCTTCGAGAATTTATTTTCATGATATAAAGTGGATACCTGCTGATGGTAGGGTAGAGACTGGTAACAAATTTGTCAATCACAACACATCTAGTTTGCAAGCATTACACCATTTAATATTTGAGTGAATTCAGCAAATGTGTTTTAGCTCTTACCATCAGGTTAGATTTTTCAATCAGTTACATTAGTAGTTCGCCGGATATCACCACCTTTAATGTCCTTCAGACAATACTTCAAATACTCAAGCGCGCTGTCAGAAAATATGAGCAATGTTTTATTATTATCTGAGAGGCAGACACATTTGATACCTGACATCATGTACTCAGCTGGATCAAACATTTGCACATATTATCAAAGGTTAGATATAAAAGTGAAAGCCATGTTGTACCCGTGGTTGTCTACTGCGATGAAACAGAACACATTGTTGATGCTGTCGGTACCATTAGGGTTCCACTTGACGCTGACATGCCACGTACCAGAAGCATTCACCCTCTGCAGGGAAGACTTCACAAGACCGATTGGTGAAATCGTGTTAAGCTCTGCAATACTAAATTATACAGAAATTTGACCTACATAAGTGTCTTTTTTTAAAGTATTGCACACGCTTCTTCCCCGGAGCATTATATTATGTATAATACCAGCAGTTTTTATTGCCTTTCTTAAATCAATTTGAAATTATTAAAAAACATTACGGCTAAAATTACTTGCAGTGGTACATTCCTTAACTCATTCTCTCCTACTGGCGTCTTATTGTGTCTATGTAAAAGTCACTTCTTGAAATCAGTGTGATAAATAGAGCATTTGCTTCATAGGAGCATACTTCTATTTATCACAATGGTTTCAATAAACACACATCTAAAATTTTCCTTTTCTCTAGTTTTCTCTGGTAAAATTTAATGCTCTTTTTCGGTAGATTTATTCAAAGAGATTGGATCTAAAATAGTCTAGGAGAGATTGAGTTCCGAAACATCCATTACAGGAATTAAGTTTTGATTCTTTGTTAATAAACCCATTGGCTGCCAAGGAAGAATATGTGGTAACCTATGCAAACAGTTTAAATTCAGATGAACACAGCATCTCATCAGGATGAAAACTGTTTTGTGCTGTAATTGTCTTAAAAGAAAGGGAAAATCGTAGCAAATGATACATTTTGAAGAGAACATAACGTAGCCGCAAAATGATTAAATGTATTTGCAAAACCTGTATACATAACTTGTTTGTTAAGAACCCTCTTAAGTCGCTGTATGAGGGAAATGGTTAAGGCTCTATATGTTATTACATGTTTCGAAGATATTTTATGATTTCAAACTGCCGTGTGATATTAAGACTGGTTTGACAATGGCATGTTCCGTGTTATATGCTTTGATTTGCTTCACGTTACATTTTGTTTGTTATATACATTCACCCACTTTCAACTCCTCTATTTCAATGTGTGCACATAAAGTCATAAAACACTAAATGCTGTTTTACCTCGTGTTTGATTTACTGTCGATGAATATGTCGGTAGCGAAGTCTGTACTGTTTTTAATCCCAACGCATGCCTTGTCCGGCAGAGTCAACCCGATGAACTTTGGTTTCTCTTTTACGTATGTGCTACAGCTTTGGCTGACATTCTCAACAGATACAAGAAACTGTAACGGTATACTGCTCAAGACATGTGTAGAAGTATTGGAGCTGAAGTCCTCTATTTGCACAGCCACGGCATACCATCCAAGTTGATATCGGGCAGTGTACGTTATGGTGCAAGCTCTCTATAAAGTATAGAATAGAACTATGAAATCAATGAATACACATTTAACATATATTTGATTTGGGCGTTATATTATCCATAACGTATTGGTTAAAAACGTATCGTTAGTCTTTCTTACCCTTTTTACGTATTCATAGCAGTCAAATGTCCCAAACCAAAATATATCAATGTTTTTAGTATTTGTACCGTTTGTAATGGAATAACAATAATAAGTTCATTAGTGCGAGTTATCGTGTATTAGTGTGCCGTCTAGATATCAAGTCCGAACATTGAACACGATAATAATAACTTCTTAACCTAGCGTAGTGAGAACATTTGCATTATTCATTTTTTATAATTTGAAATAAACACTATTTATATAATTGGATTAAACTTACTTGACGGTTTCTATTCAGAGTAGTATCCTCATTTGGGACGATCCTCTTTAGACGATACGTTTTTTACGTGGCTGCTGATTGTGGTATTCACTGTTTTACTATGTACTATTTAACCCAGTCTCTATTTTAGACCGAACCTCTTTTAATAAATCTTCCGAAATGGAGCTTTTACAAGCAAAAAGGAAACTTTCAGAATTGTTAAGTATTGAAACCAATATGATAAATAGAGCATTTGATCCATAGGAGCAAATACTCTAATCATAACAATGGTTTCAAAAAGTGACTTTTACAGATGCGTCAAAAGGCGTCAATATGAGTGAACGAACCAGGATTTAGATTAAAATCAGATGTGATAAGAAAGATGGTCAAAAATATAACTTGGTCAAGAGAACTACCGGTACTTGCCTCATTTATCACGGCATTTGTGAACGTGCCACATGCTCCTCCACACTCGTCGTAGCTGTAATAGCTCTCTGCCCATCGACATCGAACATCATCACCGTCATCGTCAGATACTGTTTGAAAACAGATTTAGCTTAACATTTTTCTCCATAGTATTATTTAAGATTTATCACTGTGTAACTATTCATGGACTGTTTTTATAATAACACATGAACACGATTATGTAGCACTGACACCCTTTTCACCCTCTGTTATCGCAATAGGTGGACACACACACACTAAATATTGATTGTAAATTAGTGACATTTCATCTGTGACCAAATGATACATGATACAGACATTATCAAACAGATACAGTGCTATATATTTTAAATAATTGATTTTTAACGTAAAATAAATGATGTACAGTAAAGTCTTACTAATGCGACCACTAAAAGGTGTGATTCTGGTTTGTGTTTTAAAACGTATGCTGGCTTAATGCAGGACAACAGTTATGCAAAACATTCATGTAGGAGCAAGGAATGACAATGATAGGAACCATAGTTACTCCTGTAAGCAAACAAAACATGCCCCCTGGTCTTGGATTTACCTCTTTACAACGTCTTTAAAAGGTGTGTCTATGGCGTAAACAGCTAAACTGGAATCTTATTTACTGAATAATTACGGTATGTGTTTTGGCTTTATGAATCATGTTATTAACATTTATTTTCGGCGTCAAGTTTGTAATTCCAATTTTGTTAAATCATCTTGGTAACATAAAGATTTAAATGAATGGAATAAATCGCAACTAATGAGCACGAGCGTGAGACAAACAGGGTTGTTCCTGGTTAGAACCGTCATCACAAGGTGGAGTCTGATCTGGGACTGTCCTGTTTGGGTGGCATTGGCGGTGCAATAGTTAAATTGATACTTCAGTGAAAACTGTTGCTCAGAAATGGTGCTACTTTTCGAAATACTTCTATATAATTGGAGCCAAAACTTACTTAAAATTATGTTGTTTTCTTATGTTTGGAAAATGAATTTGTTGTTAAAAAAGATGTACGAATTAAGAATTGCAAGATGTTAGAAAATAAAAACATTTTAGATGATTTTACCGGGTATTCTGATTGTGTGGTTACAGCCATACTGCAATCTGACGATAGGTGGCATATCAACTCTGGGAGACTGGTTCATTTTGTCCGTGTCTTTTCGAATGCTCGTATTTACGACCATCATTAAAGACCAGTCTGTGTCGTACATATCATTTATCGATGCTATCCAACAACAGCCGCCAAACCTATGATATAACAAACAGGAATTGAGAACAAGTCTGTTCCTCATCGTGCAACCTTTAGTCTGCTTGTCGAACCAGGTTAACAGTATTTCCACTTCATGTTTAAGGACGATTTCTACAGTTTGTTTCCTTCCAATATTTTTTTTATTTTTTTATATTTTGTTGTTTAAGGTATGCGTATTGCAAATAAAACAAAGAAAAGAGGGGGTTACAGACTTTATTTTTGAGTAATACCATGAAATATACATAAGCGTGCTTCCTGCCTTTTACATGCAGGACAGTACAAAAACCATGACATCAGTGATACTTTCGTAAATTTCTATGAAACTCATCAAAGAATTTTTTCAAAATTTCACATTTTGTGCGTTATAGTATCGTTAACATGACATCAAAAAGAAATATGTGGGTTACAGACTTCGTTTTACTCAATTTATCACCTAGTGGTGGTGATCTACCATGAAAATTACGCCAAAATAGGCGACGTCGTACCAATTTGTTTATTATACTCCCGTACCGGATTTTTCTGTTTGATTTTAAGTTTTTGTACGTTCGGCTAAGTATATTTTAGCAATGGTATCGTGTAATCGAAATTGTTGATACATTTAAGGTTTGTAAATGTTGGTCGAACTAAGTCGTTCGAAATTAGTGTCATCCAGAATACCGGTACCGGTTGTTTCCTTTGTAGAGAGTATTCGGCGCAAAATGCTGCGCAGAACTTACTACCGAAATCGTCTTTAAGCCTTACAACCATGAATATTAATGTCAGAAATAATGATGTCGCGAATATGTATTAGATTAATTCGTTATAAAAGCAATAGCAGATACTGTAGAATCATATACCTTGACAAGATGGCTCTTATAAGAGCCGTCTGATCTGGGTCTATTCTGTTTGCAAAAGCATATGTATGGAAGAAATGGTTAAAATGCATGGGCTGTATTCAACTGCTCTGTAAAAATGTAATCAGAATGTCAAAACAATCATGATTTTGACAAAATACCGAGCGCTCATACCTTGACGTTTCATATCGACCCAAACTGTTAGAAAAGGTAATACCAAATGATGTTATTATACTGCAAAGTAAAATCCTCGATTTTGATTGGTCAATTAGCCATGTATAAAAGCCGTGTATCCCTCTAAATTCTGATGTATATACGGAGTCATGAGCAACAATGGAATTTCACCCGTCGAGGGCCTCACTTCATTGCTACAATAAAATAAAAATGGCCGACCTGCTTTACTTCGTCGATTCGATCCAAACAACCGCTCTCAAACGAAATAACAAGAATTTGGGACGGAATAAAGTTATCCATTGAGAAACATTTTTGTTATAGTTATTGTATAACAATGCAAATGAACCCGATACGTGGCGAAAGTCTTATTCTTCTCTGATGCTGAATATGTTGTCAAAGTGCTTGTGCAAGTACTGATTAGGCCCTAAACCCCCAATTTTACAAAGACAATCCACACACAATTCGATTCAGATTATAGTTTTGCACATGCACAGTAAACGTACCTGTAAATTGCAGTATAGCCGCTCCTTCCAACGACCATTTTTGAATATTATAAAACCGTCACTTGGACGTCATCCAAATGACGTCGGAATATCGCCAATCACTCTATAAAGTTTAACTGTTCTCATGCTGAAAAATAGTGTCTGCTTAACCGCTGATATGCTTGGAGTTTTACTAACGTCTGATTCTTTCAATCTTTTGAGAAACTAATGCACTTGAAAGACCCCCTTCTATCCACAAAATGAGCTGGCTATTATACATATATTATAAGCCCTTACCTTACAGAATGAGGCCCCTGAGGGGAAGCAAAACGACGCCTAAATTAACAAAGCTAATTAACTGCTACAAATATTAAACTTTGCAGTATGATAAAATCGTTATACAGATCATTGGCGGGATATCTGACTTTTCATTCCCTGCTGAGGAAAATACATGTAATTTGAATTTCCTCAGCAGGAAACAAAGTCAGATACCCCGCCAATGATCTGTATAACTAATAATGTTTTGTATCTAGTTCTGTATTTGAAATGTAATATCCAGTTATTTCTTGCTTATGTAATTAGTTTTTTAATATTTTATTGCAGTCAGCAAGCAAATATTGGTTAAATAAAATTACAAACAAGACGAGTCTGAAATAACACCAAATTGAAATTAATATATCTATATAATTACTTTTATTTTATTAGTGCAATGTAAAGTAGGAAGTGCAGACCCTGATCAGAACATCTTCTGGTCTGGGTCTGCACTGTTTGCCCAAGTTCCCAGTAATGGACTAAAGATATAACGTGGTTAATCAAGTAAGAATGCAATTGATACAGTTGACCTATATCGAATAGTCTTTAATCCTTACACTGTCTATGTACACTGATTGACTATGTTCAATACATGAGATAATGGAGTTGAATGATAAAGTTTAACAAGGGTAAAGATTTGGGGTCATATCGAACACCAATTAAATCGAAGTCACATTTGTCTCTAACATGTTGGACTCTTTAGCTATGATTTTGAAAATAATAGTGGGAAAGTCTACTATAAAATTGAAACAGACATGATGGTAGGAGATAACGCATTTTCACGTCTTTACTAACAGAGTATTATCCGGACCAGACGGTCCTACAGGAGCCGTCTGAACAAGGTCTGCTCTATTTGCGTATGAAATAATATAGATACGGATCAACAGTTTTTGCTATGGTAAAATATTCATTTGGTCATAAAAGAATAAGCAGAAAGGTATACTATGAGATTGAAACAGACACCCATATTGAAGACTACAATTAACTATGTGTGTTATTTTATCACCAAAAACTAACTTGACAAAGTATATATCCGTTGAACTGTTTACAGCAGCAGGCGTGAAATTAGAGTGGCCTTTCCCGGAGGTCCAGTCTTCAATGACACTGTAGTCAGTGCACTGGAAGTCGAATCGAACATACTGTGCATAACTAAGCAAACTATCTGAGACTGTCAAGCGTCCATTAGACATCAGAGTCCCTTCGCTTTTTACAGTGTCATTACATATTGGATCCAGTGATGTTCTCCTCCAAGCTTGTCGGTAGTCAATATCAATCTGTTAACGATAAATGAACTCCGCTGTTAAATCCCGCTATTCTAAGTCAATTTAAGGTTTGCCAATCAGTGTAGAAGCAGTTTAACTTCGTTCAAAACACGGCGACTAAGCTCTGTTTCTGTTTTGTTGATTTGCGTGACAGTGTAAACCCCGATCAGCCGCATCATTTTAATAGCCGCGGCTTGTCAAGTAGTTCACTGTTTGCAAATCCTAAAGGATTAGTCTTCGTATAACTGCATTACGATATCATTTCAGTCGGAGATCATGTCGTTTTGGATTTATTTATAAATGTGTCAAGTTTGTGATTTTTCCGTACATTATCAATACATAACCGGTAAACCCGCTGTGAACAACCGGTAAACCCGCTACATGTATGAACAAATGCTATCTACTGAACTGTTGATATAATTTCTTGATATTGAACACTTCCGAGTCGATCTATCGTTTGAAATTTTGACCAAGTGTCATGTCACAATTGTTTCAGAAACTATTGGCTCGGCATCTTATCTGGATCTAGGCTCATCTCATCTGGATCCCGGTTGTCTGCGGATGTAAGTATAGCCGCGGTTAGCGGGATTACGGCTAATGTATCACGATATATAGTAATGCAGTAGTATGTCTAATATAAGGAGTATGTTATTGAATATGGAAAAATAGTCAAACAGGGAGAGTCACTTCTACACCGACATTTTATAAAACATAAATCGCAAGAAGATACAAATACTAGTGGATATTAAGTATGTACAACTGTTTTGTTTGAAAAAGAATAAACTTGACATCGTATACATGTACTCGATGACTATTCAGAGGTCAGAGCAGCTGTGGAGAAGTCATTTTGGGTACGACAGAACTGGCAAAATACAAGTATCTAATTTCCTCCCTCCGTAAACGGATTTAAGAGGGAACCTTCATAGAGTATAAAGTCTTTTCCGTCGTCGCACAAGCAAGGAGGAAAGCATAATGACCAACTGTAAAGGGGTCGACCACCAAGCATGTAGTGTGCTGCAATATAGAGGGGTCATATCGCTTTTTAATGAATTGTTTTGTACGTTTGACAAACAAAGTATCAAAATATGTGTGTCCAATAATTTTTCGAAGTTAGTAAATGACATCACCGTAAAACCCCGATTACGGTGGTAAAACTTTGAAAATGTTTTACGAAGTTTGTCATATCTATAGCCATGTTTTAGTAGTTTTTCAGTGATAGTAAGGTTACGATTGTTAAACTCATCAACAGAAGAACAAGCTCTAGCAAAACGAATAAGCTGAGAAATGTATACACCGTGAAATGTAGCACGGGGAACATCCCAATCCAAATGAAGATAGTGAACTATTTTAAAATTAAAGTCATCCCTTTTGTCATAAATTCCAGAAGAAATTGTTCCATTGTTTATAGATAAATTTAAATCTAAAAAGACTGCAGATATGTCAGAACTATTTGCTTTATTAAGCTTGAGCTCTCTAGGGTAAATTGAGGTTAACATAGAATCAAAGTATGGATTATCAAGATTAAATATGTCTACATAAAGTGCTGAATTGTTAAAAGCATTGATGACATCCGCCTGTGAATCGGTTTTTAGGTTAAGCATAAAATCCCGTTCATAACAATACAAAAACAAGTCTGCAATTAAAGGAGCACATTTGGTTCCCATGGAATACCAATGACCTGGCGATATACAGAATTACCAAAACGAACAAATATATTGTCTAACAGAAACTCCAGACTTGGTCGAATATTTGACTGTGTCATCATTAACCCTTTACTATGGTTGCATATTTCTGACACCACTTAACCCTTGATAATGAGCTTGAAAAACTGTCCTGTTAATATCTCACATAAATACATAACTCACTAGTTTGCATGACAATTTTCGCGTTATTCTTCAGATCATTTTCTGAAAAGTGGAACCTGGAAACATTTCATTATAACCAGATAAATATGTTAACACGATTTTTATCACGATACTTCTTTAAACCGCCATCACTTAATGAATTTATCTTGTAACTTAGCTACAAACCTCTCTATAACGGCCACTAAATTAAATCCAGTGTTTTGTGCTATATAAGGCAGGCGGCTGCTTAAAGCAAGGTGAAAGTAAAACAGAACGCTCCTATAGGAAAAACAGATGATCAACTAGAAACGTTTCATGTTACCACTTATCTAAAAATAGAAAATTATGTTTGGGTGACTACGACATTGACATATTATTGTGCAAGGACATGGCAAACCACCGAACATTACCGAATTAGGATATCTATGTTTAAATAAGTGAACAAGAAATTCCTAAAGCTATTTATATTATCAGATGGCAGTTCATGGCACTAGCAAGTCATTTTGACGCGATAAGAAAAATATCAGGTTTTCATGAACACATTCGACTTTCCACTTATTAGATAATGATGTGAGATATTAACTCTTTTCGTTGCCACTTAAGTGGCATTAGCCATGGTCTTAAATTAGGATTTACGATAAATGTGGTCGTACGATATTTAGTAATATTCATACAGAGCAGACTCTGATCAGGCGGCTCCTATAGTAGACCTCCAATCACTCCTATAGAAGCCGCCTGTTCAGATTCTGCTCTATATTAATACAGTCTTGTATAGATCTGATTATACAGTGTATGCCATGGCATGTCTAATATCTCTTGTGTTCAGTTAATAATGTTTCATGATGTCATTGTTTCTTACACAAAACATTTACGAGGTAGAGGTTTATATTTATTCATATTCGACTCACCTCGCTTTTATTCGTTGGAGAATGTTTCCAGTAGATCATTGCACCTCTGAAATGCGATCCGTATGAATTATGGACCATAGTTAAAGCAAAACATAATACAATCCTGAATAAATACATTGTCCCAACTCTAATCAGTGGTCTTGATTTTCTCACTGCGCCTCTATCAATGTTCGAATAGCTTACAGAAAGATGCTTTATATACCTGAGTACACATGACCTTAGAGATGATAGCATGATGAGAACTGATATGACAAATGGGTTAGGTAATAAGTAAATGCTGAATGTGGAATAAAGATAACTGAATGACAAACAGTGTAGAACCTGATCAAATGACTCCTCTTTTGACCCTTTGATCTGGAATTACAAGTACAGTAGTTAACCACATTCAAAGACAAAATGTTATAATTAAATGTCAACGATGGTTATGTAGGCTAAACGATCCTTTAAAAATCTTTACCGCAACTCGGTTTTATAAAATGTTCAGTAAAACGTCCTTCAACCGGAAATGTAGTAAAGAATAATGAAGGTCTGTGGCTGCTAAAAGACATACAGAAAACCCCTCTATAGGATTTATATTGAAATCTTCAAAATGACTTTACATTCAATTATTTATGGACTATGATATAGGTCTAACTCTTATCCCAGTCTATCAATTGACACCAGCTAATACTCTCAAATGTTATTTTACATCCCATTCTTTCAAACTGTTGACAAACTATTTCCCGTGTGTCAAACAACTAATTGGATTCATCTCTGATCCAGACTGTTTGACAATCTACTTTCTGAGTGTCAAACTACTACTGACTTCTCATCTGGATCCAGACTGTTTGACAAAGTAATTGCTGAGTGTCAAACAACTACCTAGCTTCACATCTGGATCCAGACTGTTTGACATAATACTAACTGACTGTCAAACAACTACTCGGCCTCATATCTGGATCCAGATTGTTTGACATACTACTAACTGAGTGTCAAACAACTACTCAACCTCACATCTGGATCCAGATTGGTTGCAAATGCTAGTCAGGTCGCGCTAGGCAGGATAGATTTTATAAACAATATGACAACATATAAAGACTTATATAAGTGCTTATTTTGTATACATTTTCATTATTTTCAGCATATCGGTATTGACATGTTATCTTCCAATCAGATGATCATAAGATTATAACTATATTGAATAGCAGGCATAGCTATAGGTAAACGTACGTATTCATATACTAAAATCGTCATTTCTCCACCAATGCCTATGTTGTGATCGCTTAGGTTGGAAGACTTGTTAGGAGTCCCCTAGTCTGAATTAGCACCGGTTGCATGTTTTGCCTATGACGTTGTTCACAGCGCTTGTCGTCACAATATCGTGGTGTATAAATGTATCATAATACGTGTAACTGAGTTAATGATTACCGTTCGAATAGCGTTGCAAACAGTGTAGATCAAAACCGTGGGTCTTATGAACCCACTGATTTGAGTATGTATCTGCACTGTGTGACTGCCTTGCGCATGTCGTGTACATGGTTTATAAATCTTAATATCAAATGTTTGTCTTCTGCTCTCCGATAATTTCAAGCATGTTATAAGAAGTATTTGAAATAGCCATAACCTATAACATTTGTCAACCTGCATGTTTTGAATCGAAACGGATGGTATTACTGACCAAAATATCACGTGAACAGTTGTAATGGTTGTATATATATATGTATGTAAAGACGATGTATTATGTACAAGTCTAAATAAAATATTGTTCTGTTTTGTTCTATAGACTCGTCTCGGAGAGGATTCTGTAGTGGTCACACAGTAGGGCAAAATGGAGAAGTAAAGGGTCTATTCTTGAAAAAGTTATCTTATCTGGGATTCTGTAATAAGCAGTATTTTTTGTGAATTTAACATAATATATCAAACTGTATCTTTCAACATGCAAAACTGTAATGACCGCTAGATGTATATGTACATGTAACTCTGAAATTTGCCTGATTCATTAGGGATAAATCTAGACATATTCGTCAGAATGACAATATCATTAATGGTAAAATTGATGGTTAGCTATATGGAATGTTATCCATCCCCAAATCAGAAAACAAGTTACAGTCTTGCAAACAAGTTCTGTTAAAGTTACTACATTATAACTAGGAAGTTATTGTTTATTCCTTTGGATGTTAAAAGTGGAATTACTTATTATTGGTTGACGGTCGAATTCGTTTAGGGTATAATCAGCGATATGACTTTCAATGACAACAGTGCAGACTCTGATCAAAAGGCTTTTCTATGAGCCTCTGATCTGAGTGTACACTGTTTGCAAATGTCAGTACGTGTTTTCCAGCAAGCACATGGTTAACAAAACACAGTTTATCAGTGATATTTCACAATGATATTGCTGATGCCAGCATTGTGTTTAAATACCTTTAACTCTAACAATTTAATAGTTGAACAGACAGTAAAACTCCTCTAAACCGGAATTCTAGAAGAGAATAATGTAGATAATTTAGGCAGGAGGCTGCTTAATTCAGAGTGAAGGACGTGCAGAAAGCTCATAGAGGAGATTTCTGCATGACTTTCACCCTACATTAAGCTGCCACCTGTGTTCTGATTATATACTAAATTTAACGTTGAGTTTAGAGAGGGTTTAATGTAATTATACGCACTCTTTTTGCGTTAAATTGACATTCTCCTGTTTGATTAAACTTAAAATCATGACAAGTGCAAACCTCTTTAACAAATTGCACTGGATTATCTACACCTCCCGTTGGTTTTAGCCACTCTGGACTTGGAGACACACTCATGTTCCTCACTGAAGTTATAAGTACCGATTCGGATTGCAATGTTGCTTTGAATTTCTGAAATGCAATCAAAACATGTGTACATATAGTATCGACCACTCATTAGATAAAGGTGAGCATTATTAAAAGCAACCGACTGCTTAACCCATTCCCAAATATTGACGCATGTTGGTGCCTCTGTAAAAGAGACCTTTTGAAACCATTATGATAAATAGAGCAATTAATCCATTATCACTATCATTTATTTATCTATTGATCACAATACTACGAACTTCTAAAAGTTCCATTTTCTCTAGTAAATGCTCCCTTTCAGTAGATTTATTCAAAGAGGCTGGGTCTAAAAATAGCCCATGAGGGAATGATTTAAGGCAGCACGAAGACAACTTAGGAAGTTCCGAAGTGTCGGAAGTGGGTAGGCTGTTAGGAAGTGTCGGACCACATTTGTCTCGGAGCACATTTGTCTCATGAGGTATGACCTATGTGCTCATAAACATTCATATTTGCGAAAAATTGGAAATGAGACAGATGTGTTCGACACACAATAAGAAGCACACTTGTCTCACACTCTATCATATCCTACTAAAATTCTACTTAAAAGGAAAACTGTTCCTGCTTAATATATTGTAATTGTCCGAAAAGGTGGATATAGAAATTAGTTGCCTGTCTGTCCACATTTACAACCAGAAAAATTATATGCGACGACAGACCTACTTAGAGATGTATTATAAATCACTTAATCGAATAGAGTCTTCAATTGAAATATACACGATTAAGAAACCGCTGTCAGTCGCAACCTCGCCTTCATATTCGGTTTATTATAAGGGGGTACTTGACAGTTCTTGTTCTTTCAGTCCTTCAGAAGGAAACACTGCATTTTTACTTGTGTAGGCTAAATGAATAATAATCATCTTTTCATTTACTTCACATAAGAATATCCATATTTCTGAGGTGACAGACATTATTTTTAAACAGTATCACAGTTGATAAAGTATTTTTATTATTTTTATTTGCGTTGCGGTGGTTCAGTTTGTAATTCTTTTACCGCCGAGGTCACTACTTTACGTTGATAATATATAATTTGTGGATATGGTGATACTTATATCATAATCACATGGCATGATATGACGTAATTGACAAGTAGCTGCGATGCCATCGGTTGGATTAGAACGGGGACGATTGGCAAGGAAAAGAGTAAGTCTGGGTGGGACTTGAACGAGATGGAATGTGTTAGGGATGGATCGGTTATGACGAGATGGCATGTGGTAAGTTTAGTGAGTTGGATGAAATAGAATGGGGTAGGGTTGGGTGAAATTTGGCGAAATGGCATTGGTAAAAGTACAAAAATGAGTCATGCAGGAAACACCACATACAGAACAAACAGTCGCCCGAACAGCAACACAAGAAAACAGCAAATGTACATAACTATAAAAACAACAAGAGACGCACAAAGACAAAACAAACACACACTAGAGGGAAGATGTTTTGTTGGGTATGGACGACATAGGGTGTGGCTAGTTTGGATTAGATGTTATAGGATGCTATAGAATAGAAATTTGTGGGATGGAACGATATGGGATGCGATAAGTTTGGGTTGGATGGAACGAGATGGCATGGCGCACGTTTGGGTGCGATGGGATATATTGGCTGTGGTCGGTTTGGATGGGATGGGACGATATTGGTAAGGTCGGTTTGGATGGAATGGGACGATATTTGTTGGGATCGGTTTGGATGGGAAGGTATGGGATATGGCAGGTTTGGTTGGTTTTAGCGAGATGGGATGGAACAGTTTGGGACGAGATGGGATGGGTATTGTTTAATGAGTAATTAGACTGCAATAGTTGCAAAGTTAATTTTAGCAATGTTACATTTGGCCATGTGATAATAGATAGTGTAATAGAGTATAATTTCTGAAAATACTATAGTATACTGTAGCAAAATGTATAATATAGAATTGTGCAGCGGGAGTAGAGAGTAGAATAAAGTAAACCATAGAGCAGTGAGGTATAGAGTAGATAGCGTATTTATGGAGTAAAGGGATAAGGAAACTACATATCGATACACGTTGTTGCCTTGTAACATTGGTGTAAACTATTACAGTTTACGGTGAAATGTCTGTATAGTTATGCAGCGTTTTATTTAGTTGCAGCTTAGGCATAATTACTCGAAATGCTTAAGGAAATCACCTAAACATACAACCTAGTCGTATTGTTTCCTAAGCATTACAGTATTTTACAGTACATTTATTTAATATGCTTTGTGGCCATATAGGATTTGATTTATTTGGAGGTAAGGATTGCATTTTGTTGACAAATATCAGCGGTATTCATCAAATATTGTATAAACATAATATTTGCAACGCACTGGAAGCATAATGATTCAATGAATAAATACCCCTGCCCTGAGGCTATAAAACGTTTTGCTTGACTACGGATTCATTCTGAAACATCTTATAGGTCCGATTTTAAGCTTGTTCAAAATCTGACTAATCTACGGAAGCTCTGGAGGGACATTTATAATTTATTATAACTTATTAGTTATAATTTATAACTTATTATTTATCACTTGCTCCCCGGTACTCTTTATGGCGAGACATTTTAGGTTTATGAAAATGATGAAACAATCTATAAAACATTAAAACATAGCTGCTTCAGCTCCTTATCGCCTTGCTCGCTCATTGTCCTTGATTCTCCTGCCATATGTATACCCCATAAATGACAAGGTATTATAATTTGTAGTTATAAATAAGTAATAATTTGTATAAGTAATACATTATAAAGTATAAGTGATAAATCATAGATACCAAATGTCCCTCAATGGCTTCCGTACCAATCAGATTCTTGAGAATGAACTGAGACTCACACTGAGAGGTTTTATAACCTTGCCCAACGATATTGCTTCAAAAGTGTGTCTGCCAGTACCATCCGTTTTGATGCACTTTGAAAGAACATTACAGTTCACAAAATACCTTTTTTTTGCATTGCGTTTGTTCAACTGTGTTAAATCTTTCACCGCCGATGTCGCTATGTGCAAACAGTCTGGATCCAGATGAGACACAGAGTATCTCGGCGTCTCATCAGGATCTAAACTGACACACACTTTACCTGTTCGAGAAGAAATTGAAGTTAAAGCAGACGACACTGTTTGCAGACTGAAATTATTTGGCGCTAAGAGATTTAAAGGAGCTGGATAGAAGCATCGAAATTGTTTCAAACATCGTTAAAACGTTATGGCACTTGGTTTTGCGTAATTATAAGGTTATCGTTACTTCAATTCGGTTAATAAGCGGTATATGGGTAAAGCATTTAGTATTTTATCCCGAAATGTTGAAACAAATCGCACTGGCATTTACGTAATGAAGTTTATCCTCGAATATTATTATTTCCATTGAAACGCACCAAACCTTGATTTAACCCTTACAGTGCGGGACACGAGTCACTAATGTCTTTTGCAAATAGTGTAGACAGGGATGAGAGGGCTCCTATAGGAACCCTCTCACCAGGGTCTGCACTGTTTGCCATGTTACATTTTTTTCTTTTAAAATATCCGTAAATATTCACATAAGTTTGACTTGTTTGCATTTTGGAATAGTCCATTTGAAAAACCAGTGTTGAAAGGGTTACACGATGTCAGTACTACCATCCGTGACATTTTGTTCAAATTCCATTTTAAATCAGTTACCAGAAGATTGAGGTGTAGCGGTTTAGATGATTGGAACTGCTGAACACTTTCACTGCCAAATTTTGTCGTCTGCAAACTGTGTCGTCTGCTACAATTTTCTATTTTCTTTAGTTTCTTTATGTTGTTTCAATAAAACAGTCACCCTAACAAACAGTTTGGATCCTGATGAGATGCCGAGTAATTCGGCGTCTTATCTGGATCCAAACTGTTTGCATAGGTAATCACAGTCGCGACACGGGCAGTGAAAGAGTTAAGCAGTCACGAAACAAACATCTAGCGTTAAACAAATAATACACCGATTTTGTTTGTGAATAATAAACATCATTTCTAAACAGAAACATGCAAATGGAAAATTGAACCAATATACAGTAAAAACCCTCTGGTGCATTTACCAAAGCCAGGTCTATGTATGGGTCTTAAAGGGAGGTTGTATCCTAATAAAGGACGAGTGTGATTCAGAATGGTCCTACAACACTTTTCAGCATTACTTTGGCCCTGCTTTAAAAAAACCACCTACTTTTAAAGACGTCTTTATTTATAAAATGGTCGCGTTAAGGGATATTACTGTCATGATTTTGTCATTGTAAGGTCAGCATGAACAATGCTCGTCTCAAGACTGCGTATGCTGTTAGCTTTTAAATGTTGTTCAGAGCTACAGATAAATGTGCGTACCCGGATACTAAATATCGGCATTTCTCTACCAAACCATATGTTGTGACTACTCTTTCGTATCGTCTCTAACGTGTATGTTGTCAGCTTTTAAATTTTATTTTATGCGATGCGGAAAACAACCCACTATTGCAACATATTTCTGCCTGTGCAAATAGCGGGAAATGCCACATAAACATATAATATTCCGAGAGTTGTTAACTACAACTAGTGTTTAAAATATTCAATAAAGGTACCATCTTATCTCAAGAAACGAGGGGTACATTATTAAAGGGAGCTTTATACAGTTTGTACACTGTCGATTGCTTAATGCAAAATGAAAGCGACATAGAAAGCTCCAGTGGAGCTATCTGCAATGCCCTCAGTCTTCAATAAGCTACCACCTGTATTTAAAAAAACCCATACATTTCTGTATTTAATGGTCAGCATATGGGGTTTCAGTTATTTTATTGTTCGTTAGGTTTCCCCCAAAAGTAAAGGATCGTTATTAGAGTAGGCGTTATTAGGCGTTATTAGAGTGGGGCGTTATTAGAGTTGGGTGGTTATTAGAGTATGATGTTTATTAGAGAGATTACGGTATATGAATTTTTATTCAGACATGTAAATACTGAGACTTAAGTTCTTTGAATGCGAGATACGCGTGCACTTAAGTTGCAAATAAAGTAGACACAGGCCAGATGACTGCCCAGGAGCTAAATTGAAATGATGAATTTATAAGTAAATATGTCTTCATATAAAACGCATACACATTAGGCTGGGTCCTAGTAGTGGTTACCGTAGCATCCCCCCCTATACTTTTTTTCATGGGTACCAAATTGTTTGTTGGGGTCCTCAGAACACATTTTGAGCATGCCCCCAAAAATAAGTTTGTCCCAGCTATGTTTTATTTAACGGTTTCCATGGTAACCCGAGGTAATTTTCGAAACTACCTTGGTTCAGAAACTGCGCCATAACTTTGTTTTTAGAAGCAATAGAAGGACAAAACAAGTACCAAAGTAAAGCAGAGACATATAGCTTGAATATGATATATGATTTTATTAATATTCATAAATGCATTCTTATGAATATTAATGAGGAAGTAAAAAATGTGATTTTTTTAGAAAAAGGGAGTGTGTTGTTTAGTCTGAGAGGCTTATTAATGCACAGAAATTATTGATTTTAGGTTTAAGTTGTTCGTTGGAGTCTTCAGAACACATTATGAGTATTCCCCCAAAGTAATTTGTCCCATCTATGTTTTATTAAACGGTTTCCATGGTAACCCGAGGTAAATTCCGAAACATCCTTGGTTCATAAAATGCGTAATAACTTTGCTTTTAGAGGTAATAGAAGGACAAAACAAGTACCAAAGTAAAGCAGAGAAATATAGCTTGAATATGGTATATGATTTAATTGATATTAATAAATACATTCTTATGAATATTCATGAGAATGTAAAAAAATGCATTTTTTAGAAAACGGAGCTTGTTGTTTAGTCTGATAGGCTTATTAATGCACACACATTATTGAATTCAGGTTTAAGTTGTTTGTTTGGGTCATCAGAACACATTTTGAGCATTCCCCCAAAGTAATTTTGTCCCATCTATGTTTTATTGAACGGTTTCCATGGTAACGCGAGGAGGTAAATTTCGAAACTATCTTGATTAAGAAAATGCTTCATAATTTTGCTTTTAGAGGCAATAGAAGGACAAAACAAGTACCAAAGTAAAGCAGAGACATATATCTTGATTATGATATATACTTTTAATAATATTCATATATGATTGCTTATGAATATTAATGAGGAAGTATAAAAATCCGCTTTTTTAGAAAAATGAGTTTTTGTTTAGTCTTAGAGGCATATTAATGCACAAAAAATATTGAATTCAGGTTTAAATTGTTCGTTGGGGTCATCAGAACAGTTTTTGAGCATTCTCCCAAAATAATTGTGCCCCAGCTATGTTTTATTAAACGGTTTCCATGGTAACCCGAGGTAAATTTCGAAACTATCTTGATTAAGAAAATGCGTCATAACTTTGCTTTTAGAGACAATAAAAGGACAAAACAAGAATCAACGTAAAGTAGAGACATATAGCTTGAATACGAATTATAATTCTATTAATACATAATGGGGAAGTAAAAACTGCGTTTTTAGTTTGACGAGTTTGTTTTTAGTCTGAGAGGCCTAATAATATACAAATAGTTATTGGATTCAGATTTAAATGTTTTAATATCAACATACAAATAAAGGAAAACGTCGTTGGTTCATGTAATATTTCTAAAACATGTATATTTAAGCTAATTTGCATATAACGTGCGTAAACGAATAAGCAATTTAACATAAGCCCTATATTTAGCATTGTTTCGAGTGTACTATCTTTTCTATTATTTATTTTACGTAAAACACCAGAACAACAAACATTGACAAGAGCAGAGGGTCATTACTTTGGGTTCTTGAATATTAATGCATATTTATGAATATTAATGAGATGTAAAATAAACACACTTGAATGAGCTGTTCTTTTTATCTGAGATTATTGTAATTAACCAGTATAGAGCTTGATACTGACTGAAACAGCGATATTGATGTTCATGTATATAAATATGTAGATAATGAATATTATTTCAAAATCATGAATATTAATTGGAATGTTTTATCAGATCCCCTCACTTGATTCCGACAGCCCCAGGGGCGGGCATTAGTCCCCCCCTCTCTCTCTCTCTCTCTCTCTCTCTCTCTCTCATTCATTTCTTTGTATTATCATTGACGTACGTATTATTATCGATATTTAAGACATGCGACAGCTTAATGCATGGTGAAAGTCATGCAGAAAGCTCCTAGTGCAGCTTTCTGCATGACTTTCACCATGCATTAAGAAGTCACCTGCCTAAAAGGGTCTTAATGCTTCTATAAAGAAAATTCGAATAATCGAGATTTTACCGTATACTCAAAATAATACTAAATACAATGCTCATAGAAAATTGCTTATTCATATACGTACATTATATGCAAATAAGCTGAAATACGCATGCTTTATAGAAATATTACCTGAAACAAAGATGGTTTATTTTCCTTCACATGAAAACATTCAAAAATGAATTCAATAACTCTTGTTTATTAAACAATAACAACAGACTAAACAATGAACTCCTTTTTTCTAAACAAAAATCGGATTGTTTTACTTCCTCATTAATATTCATAAGAATACATTTATGAAAATTAGTTAAATTACATATCATATTCAAGTTATAGGTCTTTGCTTTATTCAGATTCTTGTTTTGTCCTTCTTTCGCCTCTAAAAGCAAAGTTATGACGCATTTGTTTAACCATGGATGTTTCGAAATTTACCTCGGGTTACCATGGAAACCGTTAAAAACATAGCTTGGACACAATTATTTTGGGGAATGCTCAAGTGGTGTTCTGCGGACCCCAACGAACAATTTAAACCTGTATTCAATAATTTTTGTGCATTAATAGGCCTCTAAGACTAAACAAAAAACTCATTTTTCTAAAAAAGCGAATTTTTATACTTCCTCATTAATATTCATAAGCAATCATATATGAATATTATTAAAATTATATATCATAATCAAGATATATGTCTCTGCTTTACTTCGGTTTTTGTTTTGTCCTTCTATTGCCTCTAAAAGCTAAGTTATTATGCATTTTCTGAACCAATGATGTTTCGAAATTTACATCCTCGCGTTACCATGGAAACCGTTCAATAAAACATAGATGGGACAAAATTACTTTGGGGGAATGCTCAAAATGTGTTCTGATGAACCAAACAAACAATTTAAACCTGAATTCAATAATTTGTGTGCATTAATAAGTCTATCAGACTAAACAACAAGCTCCGTTTTCTAAAAAACGCATTTTTTTACATTCTCATGAATATTCATAAGAATGCATTTATGAATAATAATTAAATCATATACCATATTCAAGCTATATGTCTCTGCTTTACTTTGGTACTTGTTTTGTCCTTCTATTACCTCTAAAAGCAAAGTTATTACGCATTTTCTGAACCAAGGATGTTTCGGAATTTACCTCGGGTTACCATGGAAACCGTTTAATAAAACATAGATGGGACAAAATTATTTGGGGAAATACTCAAAATGTGTTTTGAGGACTCCTACAAACAACTTAAACCTAAATTCAATAATTTCTGTGCATTAATAAGCCTCTCAGACTAAACAACAAACTCCTTTTTTCTAAAAAAAATCACATTTTTTACTTCCTCATTAATATTCATAAGAATGCATTTATGAATATTAATAAAATCATATATCATATTCAAGCTATATGTCTCTGCTTTACTTTGGTACTTGTTTTGTCCTTCTATTGCTTCTAAAAACAAAATTATGGCGCATTTTCTGAACCAAGGTAGTTTCGAAAATTACCTCGGGTTACCATGGAAACCGTTAAATAAAACATAGCTGGGACAAACTTATTTTTGGGGGCATGCTCAAAATGTGTTCTAAGGACCCCAACGAACAATTTGGTACCCATGAAAAAAGTCTAGGGGGGATGCTACGGTAACCACTACTAGGACCCAGCCTACATGCTTTTGATAACAGAGTAGACTCGGTGGTTCCTTTGGGAGTTGTCTGACTAATGTCTGCTCTGCTTGCTTTTAACATTATGATAATTTTACTCTACAGTGTCTACCAATACCAAGAAATCATGCGTAGAAATGCCATTATACAAACTCTGTTAATGAATTTTCATGATGTATTTAAATCTTACATTACTGGGGTTAAGATATATGTGGCTTTGCATGATGCTATTATTTCTTACATGAATAGGGTTAAGATATATGTGGCTTTGCATGGTGCTATTATTTCTTACATGAATAGGGTTAAGATATGTGCGGCTTTACATGCGTACAAAAGTGGAGTATTCCTGTCTAGATTATCCTTTTGCAAAATGCCCAGTCGGGTCAAACTAATAATAAAAGCTTTTATTCGGAAACCATTGTTTTCAAAATAATTTCATTGCGAAATGAGAAATTTAATGAATGGAACTATATGCAGAAACACACAAAGCAAATCCCCTCAGAAACAACAACGTATTCCAAGTTAAGTTCAACATTCCTGGAATCTGGAGTTATATTTGTGACTGTACTTATCGGTGGCATTTTGTTTTTCTCCTGTCTATTTCTGTATGTGAGCAACATTGGCAATAACATTTGAACCATACCCAATAAGGACCTGATACTTGGTATATTTCGAGATAACGAAATTCCTATTTGGATCGGAAAGTACTAGTGCTTTATTAGATTGTATTGCCTTTGCAAACTTGATGCCTCGTCAGGGTTCAAATTGACACCCCAGTTGTATTATTATTATAATCCGGAATTTTATGACAATACAATTGTTGTCGCTTTAGGCAGGTGGCTGCTTCATGCAGGGTGAAAGCCGCGTTTTGCATGACATGACTTTTAACCTGCATTAAGCTGCCACCTGTCTGGAAGACCTGTTTTAAAAATAATGTTAACGTCCGATTTAGAGGGGTTTTAGTGTATAGCTTGAATTTTGTAGTGGGTGAAAATTCGTGAAAATAATCTACCCAGCAAGCTAAATGTTAATTCAATTTCAGGTTTATTTTAGGTAAATTGTTAGTATGCTGAATAGAATTCCGTCGCTAGAAAATAATTTATTTCAGTTTCACATTTGATTTTTGATGTATATACTTTCACACTGTCAAACAGTTCAGGTCATAATGCGTGATCAAGCATATGTATCGGAACTGTTAACCATTTACTTCATATAAACGTGTTTTCACGCATTTGCAAACAGACTAGACCCAGATCAGACGGCTCCTGTAGGAGCCGTCTTATAAGGGTATGCTCTGTTTGCTAATTGAAGTTGATTTGTTTCTTTAATATTTTGTTTGTTGATAGTTTTGCTTCAAAAATGGTTCAATCCCCCCCCCCCCCCCGCCACTTCCATATAAGAGTATACCTGTTTCGTCCATGCGTATTCAGTAGGTATTGAAATTGGGAATACGCATAGAACAGAGAAAGGCTTAAAGAGGAAGTCCCTACAATGATCGCATATTTTCAATAATATCATAAAACTTGGTATTTGTTACGCTCTATCATTATTATGAAGGTTCCCAATTTGAACTTATATCGAAAAATGCCCCTGTGATACAAACAAACCGATTTCATCAATACTGATAATTTTTGTTCTACAACACAATATTATCGGCCTTTTCCGTTAAATTCTTCCGCGTTTTGCCGATCATCACCCGATCCCTCCATTGTTTACGTAACAGCTTTCTCGGAAGTGGTCGGAGAATCGCGAATAGGGCGAACAGTTACGAAACTAAAACCCAACCCGAATAAAACTGAAACATCGGGGAGTAAAACCGGGATCGGCGATATCAAACACATGGATGTTTTGTCATTATAAACGGTAGTTGGATGGGGCTTTTTGCGATATACTACTTTTCAGCATATAAACAAATGAGGTTTGTACATTTTAAGTGTTTATGAAACGTGTCAAATGTAGGGACATCCCCTTTAACAGAGACAATAAAGCATTCGCCAATCACAGTGTGTAATATTTAACCCCTTGCTCCCTGAATATTTATGTAAGGAATAATGACATCATGAATATTAATTAGATAATGTTTTATAATGGCAAATGGACACGGTAATGTTTTACCATTGTAGTAACTAGATGCATACCTGTGCGGTAGAACCCCTCTAAACCGGACATCGAGAAGAGAAGAATTAGAATACTTTCAGGCAGGTGGTTGCTTAATGCAGGTTAGAGTCGTACAGAAAGCTTTCTGCGTGACTTTCACCCTGAATTAAGCTGCCACCTGTCTACAAGACCCATATTTACACAAACTTGAACGTCCGGTTTTGAGGTGTTTTACTGTATTATTTCCTAAGCAAATATAGCAAACCCTTGTCAAAGGAGCCGTCTGATATGGTTCTACCCTGGTTGCAATGGTATATGGAAATGCGTAGGGTTAAACCCCCATCCCCTTGTAAATATGACGTCTGCTAAATCACTGAGCTGTAGCAATCTTACTTGAGGAAATATTGACCGAGTGGCAAGCAGCCTTGATCCCTAGACGCTAATAACGAATAATCGGTGTCTAATCTGGATTCAAACTGTTTGCAAATCCGAATTTGGTCAAAAAATAAGGGCTACATTTCGATTGTCAAGTTTGCCAGATTTAAGCCGTTGACTTTGTCACGAAATAAAGATTTAACTATAAAGCAACTCACTATTTAAGATTACAACTAGAATTTTATTTGAATCCAAGACGCCAGCATTTGACATAAAATTGTTGTTGAAAACAGTTCTATCACAGTTTAAATTTTATTTCCAAAGAGGAGACGAAGCAGATATGAGATACCAAAAGGCTAAATCTGCGAACAGAAGATTTGAAATGATGAATCAGGTATAAAAATGTTGCCATTGTTTTAAGTAATCATATTCCCACGCAGACCTAATGTTAAGCATATTAAAAGTGAACATATGTATGCATTTGGGACACTTTATGAATTGAAATTAATATATCTTTGTCTAGGTGGTGTATAACAAACATTGTCATAAACGGCGGTGAGCCATTTACTAAATGGACCAGAAAACCCAACACTCTGTATCTCCTTTAACTCTTTCGGTGCCAATGTCGCATCTCTGATTATCCCTTGCCCTCATATTGACGACTTTTGACGACTCTGTAAAGGTCACTTATGAAACCATTGTGATAAATACCGGTAGAGCATTTGCTCCTATAGGAGCAAATGCTCTATTTATCACAATGGTTTCAAACTACAAACTTCTAAAACATTTCCTTTTCTCTAGTTACTGCTCCTTTTCGGTAGATTTATTCAAAGAGGTTGGATCTAAAAATAGTTTATAAGGTAATGGGTTATCTATGTAAACGATAAGGCTCCATATCAGACACAAACATCCATGCAAAGGCAGTGTCTTAGATAATTTCATTCACAGGTAGTAGTATGGCGGACTTTATCAAAATCGTCTAAATGGAATCTATTTCAGTGGAGCACCGTACAGAAGGATTTTAGCATATGGCTACATCACTTATCCAGTGATCCTCCGCATCCTGTGATCTCATTGGCAACCTGATTTTGAATACAGTAGAACCCCTCTAAACCAGACGTTAATTCAGTATAAATATCGGTGAAAGTCATACAGAAAGCTGATCTATGATTTTTCTGCATGACTTTCACCCTGCATTAAGCAGCCACCTGCCAAAAAGTATCTGAATTCTTCTCTTCTAGATCCCGGTTTAGAGAGTTTCTACTGTAATCGGTTTCTTTCCAGCATTTTGTATCCAAACAATTGTCATATTTTTAATGTCTGGAAATGCGTTTACTGAATAAAAAGTTTTCTATGAATTGGATTGTCTGTCACTAGAAGTGTGGTATTTTGTGTGTTTGTGTTGTGTAATATATACTTACAGTAAAACCTCTCTATAACGGTCACAACATTAATTACATCAATTATTTTGTGTTAAAGGCAGGTTGCTGTTTAAAGCAAGGTGAAAGTAAAACAGAACGCTCCAGAACACTTTAACCTTGCTTTAAGCAACCGCCTGTCCTAAATACCAATTAATTAAGACTGTTTAGTGGCCGTTATAGAGAGATTTTTCTGTACATGTATTCAATACAGTAGACAAGAAATGCTCCTTTGTCCGTCTTTATGTAAATCTTTCATATTATATGACATTCTCCGGTAGGCGGTGCTTAGTTTTCTGTATTTTGTTACCGATATATTGACTTACTCCATTGATCACTGTATGTTGGCTAATTTCTTGAAATGTTCATCAATTCATCAACAAAATATGAAGCTTTAAATTCAAAGATACAAAAATACTGGATTGTTGAAAAGCCACAAAACAACGCTTTCGGAGACAAATGTGTCTGTGTTGAATTGGATTATATTTGATATGTTGATGCTATTTCGCAACAATATTCGATTTGATCGGTAAACCAAAAAATTAAACTACCGGAAACATAAAACAGTACCTTGGCATTATCGTTTCAATGTATCAATAATGCATGGTATTGTCAACGCAATGGGTAAAGTGTTGCAGAAAATGAACATCCGTATGCGGGTATTCACCAAACACAATTCAATCGTGTAGTGGTTGTTTATGGAGGACGATCAACGCCAAAAATGCATCACGCTTTGTGGCATTTCAACTTGCTTCATGGTATATCATTATGCTAAATGATTATTGCATGCCACGATGTGCTTTCTTCTTTCTTTGAAGTTTCTTCCTCGATCCGATATTCAACATTCTTTAAACTTATTTATTGATTATTATAAACGTCAAATGATGTGTATCATTGTTTAAACTTCCTTGAAGCAGATTCTTTGTGCTATTAGCTTAGCGCTTGGTGCTTGATGCTTGATGCGTGGTGCGTTGTTCCAACTTCGTTACGTTCGACCCCGTCCTTTGTCGTACTCTAGGAGCCAATTAAGAGGCACGGACTAAAACACTGAATTGATTTACCGAATACATAGATAAAGAATGAGATAGAAGGATTTCGAAAAAAGCTGAAGACAAAGAAATAGAACGGTCACTGATCCATTACATTAGTGTGTGTGTGTATGTGTTGGGGGTCTGCCCTGTTTGCTAATGATCTGTCATTATAGATATGATTCTACAAAGTCTGCCATGATAACAAATTCCTGTGTCCATGAGTTATTTTAACAATATTATTAGTATTCACGATGTCATTTTTTTCACATGAATATTCAATGAGTAATGTGTCAACTGTACAGTACCATGGTCGCCGATGTGTGATAGGCCACGTGTATCTGTGTTAAAGTAATTATAAATAGAACTTTAAGCAGATGGCATCATATCTAATTTTAAACAGAATTATGGAAAAAGGGTGATGTTGTTGTTGTTGTTTAAAATAAATAATAGAATTTTAAGTTGATGACATCACATTTAATTTAAAAAGAAGATTATGGGGGAAAGGGGATGTTGTTTTTAACCCATTCGCTGCCAAACTCTGTCGTCTACTAACTTTGTCGTCTGCTACAAATTTTCATTTTTATCTTTACTTTTGTTTCAAAAACATAGTAACAGTAACAAACAGTTTGGATCCAGATGAGACGCCGAGTTATCTTGATCCAAACTGTTTGCATAGGTAATCACAGATCCAGTTTTGGCAGCGAAAGGGTTAAAGGATGTTACTTTTGGTGCAATTTTAGTTCGTTGTCTTTTCATGTCCAACTAATCAGGGCCTGCTCTGTTTGCTTATGAACTTAGAATAAATACCTGGTTTCTATTATTACCAAACACAATAGTGTCCAAAGGAAAACAGGTGTCACCTGCTGGGAGAAGTGTGATGGACAGACAGACATACGGACGGTTATACAGACGGCGGAAAAGGACCCCTGTCTGACACGCTGTCTCTCAGCAGGTGACAAAAACCGGTATACTAATGGCATTATACATTATAAACAAGAGTGTTCAAAGGAACACATGTGTCACCTGTTGGGAGAAGTATAATAATAACAAAAGGGCCTGAAAGGCCCTGACATTGCTCACCAGACAATCAAAGGAGAAGATTTTCAATGTTTTCACGATGTGTTTCTATAGAAAACTAGCCGGCCCTGGGATGAACCAATTTTGACCCAAGGGGCATAATTTATGCAACTTTTGTAGAGGACCTCAAGTGAAGAAAATTTAAGAAAATGTAAATGAAAATATATAACGATGTAAATTTAAATAATGGCATGCACAAAAATATGTATACCCTCTCCCTTGGCAAATTGGTTTAATTTCAGACAGAATACATTAATCCATATCGTTAAAGTTCAAAATTTCAGATATTTTCATTACACCTTCATGAGTTATTATTATTCATACCCTTCCCCTGTTCTATGTTTATTCAAAGTTTAAATACCTACTAAATATTCATGGACAGAATAGTTATAATGAAATATGGAAGGTGGGACAGTGTAGCCATTTTAGAAAGTAAAGAAACATCTTTCAAATTCTATTGACAAACAGAACGGACCCTTATCAGACAGCTGCTATATGAGCCATCTGGTCTGGGTCTGCACTGTTTGCAAATGTGTGAAAAGATGTTAACATGAGAGAAAGGGTTAGTAAACATATTATAAGTATACTGTACACAAAATGAAAATAATGTAATGTAATGTATTTTTCAAACTCAATATAATTCTAATAAAGATATGATATTTTATGATATATTAGACATGTTTATATTTATATTCTTAACCCTTTCCATGTTCTATATGTAATCCCAATTCCAATACCTATACAGAATATTTATGGACCAAACACTATAATGAAAATATGGAAGGTGGAACATTGCAGTCATTTCAGAAATTCTAAATAAACAGATGAATGAAATTCCATAAGCAATCAGAGCAGATCCTGATCAGACGGTCCGTAAATGAGCCACTCGTGGTCTATCACACATCGGCGATCAGGGTACTACACAGTTGACCCTTTACTCCATGAATATTCATGTGAATGACAATGAAATATATTGTTAAAATAGCATATGGACACGTGAGTTTTATCAGGGCAAACTATGCAGAATGACATCTATGACAGACCATCAGCAAACGGACATAAAAAAGCAACAAATAAAATTGCACCAAAGGCAACATCATTTTTAAAGAATTAACCCCCCCACACACATACACACTTCTCAATAATGTTCTTTTTTCGCTAAAAACAACATTTAATAACCAAACCAAACATTTAATTCGATCTACGTTGAATCCATCCTCAGTACTTTCAGTAGTTTGATTATCTGGTTTTATATGCAGCGCCACCTATTTGGCAAGTTCGGCTGAAGTGCATTATGCCTTCGGTGTTATGAGTGTTGCCATGGGCTTACCGCATTGGGTTATGTGTCGTTGGGACATATGTCATTGAAGAAACTTCAATGAAAGAAGGACTCCCATCTTGACATGCAATAATCGTTTAGCAAACTGTTCAATACCACAATGCAGGATGCATTTATCATGAAGCAAACTGAAATGCCACAATGCAAGATGCATTTAACATGAAGCAAACTGAAATGCCACAAAGCATGATGCAATTTTGGCGTTGATCGTCCTTCATAGTTGTTCGCCTTTACACAGTTACACTAAAGCGCAATAGGAGTGTATCATCTAATTGATACCATGTTACATCAGTTTGATATCATGTATCATAAGTTTAAAACCATGTGCCATCAGTTTATTCATAGATCGTCAATTTGATATCATGTACCGTAAGTTGGATATTATGCATTATGTATCATCAGTTTGATATTATGTATCACCAGTTTGATATAATGTAACGTAAGTTTGATTCCATATACCATTAGATATCATGTACAATCAGTTAGATATCATGTACCATAAGTTTGACATACTGTATTATCAGCTTGATATCATGTATCATCAATTTGATATCATGTACAATCAGTTGATATCCAGTATTATCGGTCTGATATGAGTATATGTATCACCAGGTCAATTCATGTCAAAGTCAATCCGTCGAGCAAATTGCATGTTTGAAGAAAAATGCAAAAAACAATACAACCATCATGTACATGAACCTATTACGTTTTGATCGTAATCAAGAGAATTGAAAAATAACAAGTTTAATCCTTAACCTGCCGAATAATGAAAAATTGCTCCTCGTTTTCTGAATATTAATTACACGCAGAGTGTCCCAGTACTACGTAGACTTTTGCCATAACTTTCACACTACACGTCATAGAAACAAACACATTTGACAGTACTTATATAAGCGCAATGTATCTTCATTTTTATAAACACATGAACTTTCAAACCTTGTGTACCTCTGTGTACTGGGGGGGGGGGGGGTAGCGTATGCGGGGCAGCTCGTCATAACGTCAGCCGAATTTTAAGAACGTTCCCACAGTGCCCCGATCTCGACACACGCTATTAGCGTTTGTATACGATATTAGAAAAGGGCGCTATTTTGACCCATTACCCCATAGGCTATTTTAGATACAGCCTCTTTGAAAAAAACTACCAAAAAGAAGCATTAATTTGAGAAAAGGAAACATTAGAATTTTGTAATTTGAAACCATTGTGATAAGTAGAGCATTTGTTCTCTATTTATCAAAATGGTTTCACAAAGCGACTTTTACAGAGTCGTCAAAAGTCGTCAATATGAGGGAATTGGTTAAACAGGCTATAATATAGAATCCCTCCCCAGACATACATACATGCGATATTAAGACATTTAAATATCGCTAGTAACTTGTCGCGAGACATGCGATATTAAAAGTGCGCTATTTATATCCCCCACAACGAAGGTTTTTTTTTGTTTTGTTTTTTGTTTTGGGGTGGGGGTATACAGAAATCAGGTTGTCCGTCTATCCGTCCGTCCATCCGTCTGTCCGTCCGTGGACACAATTATTTTGTCCGGCCTTCTTTTTCTATAATTTTGCTTCAATTTTGTTGAAAGTTCATATATAGCTTTATGACCATATAAACCTGTCACCGCATATTTCCATTATGATCAGACAACTACTTCGTGAGTTATCTTCCCCTTTTAATCCCATACCAATGTTTTCCGGTTTTCTGGACTTTTTATGGAAGTGGCTGGGGATATCAACTCTATATTTAGAGAAAAGCTAAATCTAGATAAGTTACAACTTATGTACCAATCTTAGTCTGGTTAAATAATTTTTGCCAGAGTTATGGCCGTTCAACTTTATTTTTTTTCTTCAAAGTTTGAATTTTCCAGACTTTTTTGGAATGGATGGAGATATAAACTTTATATTTGGCATACCGCAAAATCTAGATAACTTAATTTCTTATATCAGTCTGGTTGAATAATTTTTGCCAGAGTTGAAATTATTATTTTTTTGTCAACTTTTAGATTTTCCGGTCTTTCTTTGGAAGTGGTTGGAGATATTAACTTTATATTTGACATAAAGCTAAATGTAGATGAGTTGCAGCTTAAGTTATAACACTTCTATGACGTATCTCCCTTTTTGGACTTTTGGTAAAAGTTCCTTATGTATGTTTGTGATTGATCTTGGATGAATATTACATGTTAAAAGTGATATATTTGAATCAATAAGTATGATACGTATGATATATAGGTTCTTGTACGAATGTGCAGCACATAAGTGCGTTTCATTAAATCGTGACAGAGTTCAACCGGAGTTGGATTCCGAGGGAGTGCTGTTGTCAAACGGAGCATCCTTATATGCTTGGTACCTCTGGTAACTCCAGTTCCAATGCCGGAGGAGCACCGTAGTGGAACAGGGCATCCCTATTCCCACTGGTACATTGGGAGTCTTGCTGGCATGACTTGCTACCCTGCCCTCAACCAGTGCCAGGGATTCCTGTTAAGCTAACCCTGTTTCCTTTTTTGCTTACCAGTGAACTGTGTCGTGTAATATATGGGCAGTGGGCGGGTGAAGCATGTACGGTCCGATGCCGCATCGCGTGTCTCAGTCAATCTCGATTTGTCCAATATGAATCCGTTCCATTGCAGCCGGTGGGATATGTTGTAAGAACAGTATACGGGATACCCTCTTTAGTTTTACTTTGGCTGGGCTTTTCGGGTTCTCATAATAGGACATTTTACTCTGTAATTAAATTTCGGATACACCCTATTACAACTCCGTTAAAATACGGATTATCCCTTGTATGCTCCCTCATTGCCATGGCGGGTCGAATAGTGTTTGACGGGGGGGGGGGGGGGCATATTGCGCGTATATTACAGTTGTTTATTTGTATTACTTAGTTTATATGCATGCATTTCAAATTGATCTGTTCTGTTACCCAATTTTCCAGCGATATTTTATTTGTAGTGTTGTATGTCAAAAACTGTACCCAATACTGTTGGGTCTGATCAAAAGTGTGTGACCTACTGGCACTGTGCATAGAATGTTACATTCAAATAAGTATTAAATATATTTTTAAATGTTCTATAATTACACATTGAATATACCCTGTTTTGTATATGAAATCTATCTATGTGAAGCGCTTTTGAACGCACATATCCTGTGGGAAAAGAGCGCTATATAAATATGGTATAATAATAATAATAATAATAATAACCGGTTAGGGACTATGCCATTGGTTCAATGCTCACATAACTTATTACTTAGAATATGAGAAAATATGTTTTGTGGATAAAACCTCATGAAAGGGTATTATTTCTCTGACTTCTAAATTATTCTTCCTTTTTCTTTATCGCTGAGCATCTTGTCATTTTTATTACATAATTTGGGTTGGGGCATGTATTGTCTTTTAAATCTCTTCATGTTTCTGTATGTACATATGTTCAGATTGATATAGATGTTCTGACAAGCAGCCAGGTGCGTGTATTCGTTAGCCTTTGGCTTACAGTTCTAGCTTAAACAGGCGAGGTTGTTCCTTGGTTTCAGTGTCAAACAGAAATAGCCAAGTTTCATCTGTAGTAATTATCTTGTACCAACATTTATCAATGTAGAAAATGTGTTTTGTGACAAACAGTGCATACCCTTACCAAACCCATTTGATATGGGTATACACTGTTTGGAAATGTCTTATATACACGGTTTCAGCACATTAAGGGTTAAACAGAACCTCTACGTCCATTAACCCTTTCCCTGCTGCACAATAATGTGAAAATAATTATATCAAATAAATAGCATTTAGATCTTTATTTCCCATAGGAGTCGTCTGATCTTGGTCCACTATGTTTGCAAATGAGTGGAAATGTGTTTATATAAAGGAAAGGTAACCACGTGAAAAAAATCCAATCAAACAGGGAGAACCACACACAAAAGAGCACGACATCGAACATCATCAAACAAAAGAAACAGCATACTTACAGGACAAAACGTGGCGTAACGCACATCAAGGCACAAAACATTAAACAGTAACCATAAATTAACAAAGAAGACCATAGGGTGAACGTAGGAGTACCGCTATGGAACGGTCAGTAGCCCTTGAGGCTACCGGGGGGGACTAGGTTTGTGGGCACCCAACCTCTAGTTTGTGCCACCTTCATCCAACAAATTCCTGTGTTAAAGTTTTGAAGGAGATAACTCTTATCTCGCTATCCGCGACTTGACTTGCCAGTTGCAAACAATTTGGATTTAGATGACACGTAGAGAAAATCGGCATCTCACCAGGATCAAAATTGTCTGACATTCAATCAACAGATTCTCAAAAGCTTGAACGAATGTAGTGTAGTCTAAATGGCACCAGATGCAACTGTACGAAAACCTTGTTTGGTAACAGCGAGATAAGGGTTAAGAAAGTCCAGTTATTATGGAAATGCACTCCTTCGCTCTCTGTGTGCCCGGTAAAGTATCTCTAAATTTAATCCCACGTATATTCATATAAGAAATAGTTACTGTGTGAATATTAAGTAGCTTATTAACCTATTAAATAAAAAAAATGAATGAAGAGACGATTCTAAAGAGTGGTCACAACATAGGGATTGGTGGAGAGAAAAATAATTTATTCTTTAAAATGTGTTTATATACGCACCTTATCTGAGCCTATAAATATTGTTGGGTTTTTAATGGTACGTACTGAGATGCACACCTGGCATTACGTCATGTATTACAAATCTGGTGTGGCGAAATTGTACCGCCATCTTTTCAAAAGGAAATTCGGTTTGTAATTAGAACTTAGTGTTTCTAGTCGAGCGTTTAAGATCAAATCATTGTGTGATTATGTTATGAGATTATTCTCCAGATACTGTCAAATTACACTGATGTGAATTTTACTCTCAGAGATTGCTTTTTATTCCAAATTCAATTCTAAATCAATCACCAGAAAATAGAAATGACACACTTTGGATGAGTGAATTGGTTATCCAGTCACGAAACGATCGTTAACTTTTCTAGCTTCACCCATGGCAACAAAAGTGATAGTTCTAATAGAAAGTCTGCGATGGTTAGTCAATAAGATACCTTACATATACCTTTAGATTGTAGACATTGCGCTGAATTTATTACAGTAAACACCCTATAAGCCGGCATTTCATACAGAAACAAGTCGGAATAGTCATGGGGATTTTCAGGGTTTTGAAAAATAACATTATGCCTATTATTTGCTTTGTATGCGGACTTTTCGATCACTCTAGATATGAAAACGAAATATGAAACTATGAAATGAAAACCGATAACGCAATAACGAAATATGAAACTATAAAATGAAAACCGATAACCCAGTAACAAATATTTCATCAACGCTATTGTCTCAATTGTTGACAGTGTGTTGAAGCTTCCGCAGCAAATGTGTCGGTGTAGATTTAGGAAAAAACAGTAATTGTGACCGACATTACGCGAAATATTTAATTGAGTTGGGAACGGTGAGAAATAGCCTAAACAATCAAACGGTAACATCACACCATTGTCGCATGTCATCAATGATGCATACCTCTGTCAAACCAATGGTAAAATACTAGCAGCAAATGAACATCACATGGTGGAGATTTTTATCAGCTTCATGTATGGCACCGTTTCATGTTGTCCATTCATTTAATCGTTTACTAAAGTCTCATCTATATCATTTTATACCATTACCTCATAAGCTATTTCTAGACCAAATCTCTTTGAATAAATCTACTGAAAAGGAACATTTACTAGAGAAAAGGAAACATTTGAATGTGTGTAGTTTGAAGCCAAATGTTTCAAAATGTGACTTTTACAGATGCCAAGAGGTGTCAATATGAGGGAATGTGTTAACCCTTTTTTTTTTTATTTAAGCGCATTACTCTGCAAACAGAGTAGACCCAGATCAGACGGTCCCAATAGGAGCCGTCTGATCAGGGTCTGCGCTGTTTGCTTATTGTGTAATATAGATCTGATTCTACAGCTTATGTCTGAGCCAAAATGTCCTGTGTTCATATACCATTATAAAAATAATCTTATTAATATTCATGACGTAATCATTCCCTACATGAATATACAACAGGGAAAGGGTTAATCAAGATAAAATACGTCACACGCTTAATCCTTGACTTCGTGTAAAATAACCTCTCTTTAGCGACAACCAAAACATTTTAGTTCTTGGTTTTAATGACAGTTGCTAGCGTAACCATTATCAAATTTAAATCATATGTCTACCACAACTCTGATCTGTTGCATTTTTATTTACTCCTGATACGTACAAGCGTTTAAAAACTGTTGACGGAGTGTCAAACAGCTTAGACCCCGATGAGACGCCGACTTACTAATCTGGATCCAGGCTGTTTGTATATGCGAGTGAGCCAGGCCACGCTTAGCCTGTTAAGGGATACATTGGGCTGAACGTTATACAGAATGATCCAGGTTTACATTCGCCCTGTAGTAAGCAAACATTTACTACTGTATTTAATCATGATGTGACCGCTTGAGACGGATTTTAATATATATGCTTTTTCAGCGGCTAGCTGTCTATTTTCACTTTTGTTCTAGTTTTCCACCAATGAGAAACTGTTACATTGTAATTTGCATATGACCTAGTAGTAAACTGTATTTTCATTAGTGAATACCTTGACTGGCATACAACCTTTTTATATGCCTCTACACATTGCGAAACTATGTAAAATTCTGATATACAGTCTGCTAACGTGTCGAATTTCCTGGGGTAATTATTACGATATTGGAGTTATTTCAAACACCATGTTTTATGATAATTAGCTGCTTCGGCCTTGCAAATTGAATTCAATGCAATAATTAACATAATCACAACACATGTAAGGCACCATGTTACACAGACATGTTCTATAAACTTCTTAGAGTTCAGTCAAAACGCCATATAGTACAGAAAGTAATTATTTACGTTGATATTTAGCATGGGACCGAAGACTGTCGACTGTCGAAAGTTCTGTTCTTAAAATAGATTTTAAGACCTGGAAATTCCCATAAAATCAAAGTACTGATGTACTGATATTTATCACCTCATGGTAATGGTTGCTGAGCAATATTACCAGTTTGTCGAAACCTCTATTAAACTTTCAAACCTTTACAATAATTTTGCTATCAATTAATACAACATTTGATCATAAGTCCACTTTGACGAACAGGTAGTTTGCCGAAACCACCATAATTCACAGGCAGTGCTATAGGAAATAAAGAAGAATGGTTGTTTAGTATATTAGAGTAGTGGTATTAATAGTATTAATTACTATCCCCGACCAAAGCACCAATACTCTTGTTGTTGGCTCTTTTTGATATAAAGCTACTTACTGAAGGCTATTACTATGGCTTTATCACATGGGGCTTGGGCTCATAGAGTAGGTTATATTGTTTTAAAAATACATGTAGATTCAGTTAATGATGCCATTAATGATGATGCACACAAATCGATTATTAAAGCGTTGATCTAGGCTAAATAAATACAGTTCTTTATGGAATTACAGACTCTGCACAAACAAAAACTTTATGCTTTAAAGTGTATTCAATTTCTTATCTTCATATCAATACAAATATAAGCGCTTTCATGTACATTTTATAAAAGGTAAACTAAAGAACTAACTTGAGATAGTTTTAAAAAATTACTTTGACATCGTACATTTTAAAAGTGATTTCCTATAAAAGCAACTGGTTAGGACGTCCGTAAACCGGTTTAAACCCCCAGTGGTGTTTTTGCTGCTGACCGTGCCAAGGCGGTACTCTCTTTGTCACCCTTCCTTTTGTTTGCCTCGCGTCTTTGTGCTTGTGGTTTGTTCATGTTGTGGAACGTTTGTCCCTGTTTCTTGTGTGTCTTTTGGTGTTTTCTGTGTTCATTTCGTATGCGTGTGTGCGTGTGCGTTTGGGTGTGTGGGTGTGTGTGTGTGTGTGTCATGCTGTCTATCGGTGTTTTGGTGGTGGTTGCGTCTTGCATGTGGCTTTGCCTGCTTGACTTTACTACTTTTCCATTGAAATATTTCAATAAATGCTTCTTCTACTCCAATTCATTTTCATTGCATGCTTCTCTGCTAGTATAATAACATGCAACCCTTCATAGATCTAGTTCTCTGTACTAGTATAATCTCCAAACATTGAAATAGATATTGCAGAGATTGTTTTGTACATTGTGTCAATATTTGAATGCCGCTGAATATCTTTTTTAAAAGATATTTCTTGTTACGCCTTTGTATACGGAGTAGACCCAGATTAAACGGCTCCTGGAGAGGCGATTTGATCGGGGTCTACATTGTTTGGTTATGAAATAATATAGATATGATTTTCTCTCGACCAAACTTTCGTTTTCAGGTTCAATTATATGTATTAAACGATAATATCATTTATGTTGCATTATTCCCTGTATGAATATTCATGCATTAAAGGGTTTAAACCTACATTGAGTGTATCCATATTCACTCTGTATAAATACGTGTATAGTGTTTTGTGGGAACATGTTTATTCCCAGGGAGTAATTAGCTGAAGCTAATATACACACCGGGGACGGCCCCACTCGCACAGGAAAGCAACCGAAATGTAATGTCTAGATGTTGAACATATGCTTTCTGTACTCTAGTATCGCAACATTCGTTGTAAGATGGCGACGTTATACCTAACTACTAATCTTTACTTAAACAAAATTGGGCTCAGCACTAATAAACTTTTATTTGTTAACCCATAGTGTCATATATACTACAAACAGTACAGTGTTCAAATATGATCAACATTTTCGTGACATATGGTCCCAAATAAACAGTTTCTCCATGTAAAGTTGTTATTTATTTACCGCTATAGATATATTTGCACAATGCACAAGTGCAATAATAAAATATTCTTAACTGATCTGATCTGATCTCATATAATCTGATCTGATCTGATCTCATAGCATCTCATCTCATCTCATCTTATCCTATTTATCTTATCTTATCGAAATAATGACACAAGGTTAGTACTAATTGCACTGCAGGTCACGAGATCACACAACATCTCCTTACTTCCAATTCAGGCTTTGGCAGAGATGTTAGCCTTCTTAAAGGAACAAGAAAATCTACAGTGACACTTGACCCTTAATGTTAGGGAACTGAGAATATAAGTCTGTGTAGACCTATCTCAAATGGCTCTTAAGAGAACCCCTTGATCGGGATCTGCACTGTTTGTCATATCAAATCATTTTCTTCAATAATTAAATTGGATACATGTCTTTTCATTTACTATTTAGAACGGGAGGGCCAGATTTAATTATCCAGCTGTTTAAGGGTTAAGTTCAATGAACGCTGCAAGGAAAGACTGAATTAGGAACTAACATTACTTATGGATAGAATGTACAAAATGCTGCCTGCATTTACCTGACTTTCATGTCTGCCTGCCGCGTGTTTACCGGATGAGTATGTCTGTACTGTGGAACCTGTCCTAAACGACCATTTAAAAGAGGTCTATATCTGAGTCTTTAACCATTTTTTCATATAAACATCATTTTCACGCATTTGCAAACAGAGTAGACCCAGATCAGACGACTCTTGTGTTTATTCCAAATGTTGATACATACTGAAGATTCATGGCGAAAATAGGTACAATAAAATGTGGAATGTGGGACATTGTAGCCATTTTACAAAGTAAAGCAATAGAACATTCAAATTCCATTAGCAAACAGAGCAGATCAAAAAAGTGTCACTGTTAGAATTTGGATTATCATCGTATTTCGTTAATTTCAGGCTCTCTGTCTTTATTATCTTTGAAAAACCTGTATAATGAAACATAATTCGAATTCACAGTAAATTTACTGTATGTTTCATCCTCAGCATATTTGCTAAGTATGCATTTATATGTTTTTGTTTATATCTGCTATATTTAGATATACGTTGCTCTGTACATATGCACGTGATTACGATAAATAAGATGATGTACTTTTGTATAAGTCTTCAATAAAAATATGTTCTGTTCTGTTATTATTGTATAAGCTGTTGACATAATTCCAGTATTCCTTTAAAGTTGTTCGTAGATTTCTTTTCTAATTTGTTTTTTATATTTTGCTAGATTTGCTCTAATTTGTTTTGTTTTTTTTATAAAATTTGCTTGAAGTGTGCATTCTATTAATATTTTCTTTTGTTTTGATAAAACAAAATATTATTTTTCCTACGTGATAATTTGATCTAGCTGCTTTTCATCTGTTATCAAACCATTTTTCGTGTATGTTAATGGTCTTTTTAGATTGGTTTTAACTGTGCCTTGTGTTTCACTAGCTGATTTTGTAAAAACATTTTCAATTTCACTCATTATTTCATTTAAGTCGATTTGTGTAAACTGTTCTTTATTATTTAATTTACGCTTAATAGATACCTCGATTATATCTATTTTTGCAACAAAATGATGTGTTTTCTTGTTTTTCCAACGCTTAATCTTGTTACTATATTTGTTTCTATTTTCCGGATCTCTATTGTATGTTGCTTTAGCAACATCTAATTTAACTAAAAATGGACAATGTACATCTTACAATAGGATACAAAACTCTCTGATTTCAAAGTCAGTAACGGTTTTAAGGAGAACATCAGAATATTTTCGCGATATCTTCAACTAATTCATTATTCCGGAAGGTTGTGCTTTCATGGGGTATATATGCAGCACCAGTTACAACATCATTTGCAGATTCAATTATGTCTTTAGATAGTTTGAACCAAAGAACATATTCACATTCACTCTCAATAACACTCACATATTTACATATACATGTATCATGTTTAATCAAGACTGAAATTCCACCAGACATTCTACGTAGCTTTTGTTTACTGTTTTTCAAATAACTTGTGTAGCCATCTACATTAAATATATATAGGCCATCAAATTTAGTCTCTAGGCATATAATAATGTCAAATCTTTTGAAATAGTCTAGTACACCAGGGCAGTATAGTTTCTCTTTTAAACAACGTACGTTAACAAAAAGAATGTCCAGTGAATCAAGACACACCCACCCACGACGTCCGTAGCTAGTGGCGCCGCCGGTGGCTCCGCGCAATCCCGAAGGGTTGTCGGAAGTACCACCATCTGACACTGTGACCAACTTGCCGTCTACAAACAACCTATCCCTTGCTATAAACGCCCCCTTCTTGTTCCATCGTGCCTGTCGAAGAGTAAGGTTCAGGGGTGGTTTCCGACGTTTCTCGATCTCGTCCGGGAATTGCTCATTGATACTTATTTTCGTACCTTTCAGGCGTGTACCAGCTTTACGAACTCGTTCCCGGTCGCGAAAGAAAGAAGTAACTTTTGCCACATTAGCAGAAGGCCTGGCGTTACCGTCTTCATCCAACGACTCAACTTTTGGCCTGATACGTTGGACACGGTCATAACTAACATTGTCAAGTTTCAGTTTATCAGTTGTTAGTTCCGACAGTAACTGCTCCGTGCTCTCGTTCTCAACACACGGGTTATTGTGGAAGATCAGGTTATCTCGCATGCTCCTACATTTTAGGTCAAGCATTTCTTCCTTGAGTTCGGAATTCATATCCCTGAGCGTTTTCAAGGAACTTTTCAACTGATCATTTTCTCTTTTCAGGAATTCATCAATTTTCTCAATAACTGTCCAATGCTTTAGCATTGTCATTCAGCCAGCGCCGATCGTATTGGCCACTCACATAGTAAACGGACTTCTCCATATCACTGACCGTTCTTTCGGATTTAGAAATGCGTTCCTCAAAAGTATTTATTTTAGTTTTAAACGGATCCAAGCTGTTTGGCACTCCGACATAGATTCTGAAAAGCTTGAGCTAGTCAAACAAAACACACAGCGCGTCTGAATTGTAGCAGACATATTTTTATCACAGCAGTATAAGGGTTAAAACATGACTTTTATAATCAGAATTTATAATCTTCACAACAGCAGGTGTTAAGTGCTTGTGTGGCGGCCGTAAAACGTCGCCCCGTACTTCATTCTCAGTTTTGTTATACCTTCTGATCCTTCGAGATCATGAATTTCAGTACTTGTTCTGAAAATTGAATACCGCTTAAGCCGGTGCTAGGGGGCGTGAGCAGTGTTGCACTTTCAATTACTGTTCATGAACAGACTCAATAAAACCGAGCCTGCAATTTTCTCTTTTTTGTGTTGCAATCTTTGCTCTCGGGGGATCACCCCCTTTCAGAATTTTTTACATAATAAAATTATTCTCTTAACATAGCTATTGCAATTAAACGTATCTGTGTAATATTACCCTGATTCAGCTATCAGCAAATCTGACTAGCATGTTCAAATAGCTTGGGTCTGATGAGACGCACAGTAACTCAGGAACCAAGCAGTTTTACACTCGTGCAATAGTTTCTCAAAAGCTGGACGATGAAGCCTCAAAAGTCAAAATATTGCATCGGGTCAACATTTGAGAAAACATATTATTTTCACAGTGCGTTAACGGTTAAAACAATGCCTGCATATGATGTCCAATTATATGGCACCAGAGAAATGATTGAAACTTTTCCTTCATACAAATACTTTTTCATGCCTTTGCAAACATAGGAGATCCAGATCAGAAGGCTCGTGTAGGAGCCGTCTGATCCGGGTACGTTGTTTGCATATGAAATAGGTCTGTACTTTAAAATGGCTTACCAGTTTTCGTCTACAGAAAGCAGCCTACCATACGTACTTTGTATCGTGAATTATGCGTCGTATTATCTAGACCAATACCATTTTAAAACGGGATCAGTAAACATTATGCAGAAAAAATAAATTTGATATAATGATGATATGACAAGCGATTTTGCAGAATCTATAAAAATCATATCTATATTATGTCATAACCAAACAGAGATTACTCTGAATCAGATGGCCGTCAAATTTGCATATTATACTCTATTTTCTAAGGAGTTAAAAGGCGTATAACCAAACAAGATTAACCCGACGTGGACCTTTATGCAAGAATAAATTAAAGTGAGCTGACACAGTATATATCAATACTCGCCAGTACATCGTACATAATAAAATGCACGGGATACACGATATAATCCATCTGAGGCACATTCTTGGCGATACATTTGTCAATGGTAAGTGGTACATTAAAACCTCTCTATAACGGCCACTTAATCAGATCACGTATTTCGTGTTAAAGGCAGGTAGCTGCTTAAAGCAAGGTGAAAGTAAAACAGAACGCTCCTATAGGACCGTTCTTTTTTACTTTCACCTTGTGTTAAGCAACCACCTGCCCTAAATACAATTTATTGACCGTTATATATATTCAGGGAGCCAATGGGGTCTACTGTGCACCCCCTAGACTTTTTTCATGGGTACCAAAATGTTCAGAAAAGTGTCCTAAATCAGAATCGCGAATGTACTCAAGTTTAAATTCTTTTAGGCTATGTGTATTTTAGCCGTTTCTATGGCAACCCCCCAGTTTTCGTAATGATGACCCATACCTACAAATTCGCCAATATCACAGCCAGTTGGTGTCCTAAACCTATAAAACCTGTATCAAATAGAAGATAATATATTGTGCTTTGAGTTCCAACTTACTTTTTTAAATTACCTTATTTGAATACTCATGAATATTAATAAGAACATTAAAAATAGTAAAAAAAGTATTGGAATAACGTATTTTTTCATTTTTGTATCCTACAAATATCAGAAAATAACTTCAAATGCAGTTTAACATGATAACAAAATACCCAGGAAACAATATATCTAATTTTAGGACCAAAGCATTAACTCTAAGTACCATTTTCACCGTTTCCATGCTAACACCCTAGTTTTCGTAAAACTAGTATCAAATTGGAGATAGGACATTGTGCTTTTATTTCCAGCTTGTTGTTGTAAATTACTGTATTTGCATACTCATTAATATTAATGAGAACATTAAAAATAGTACAATCAATATAGAATTAACGTAAATAATGTACAACTATTCACGTTTTATCCTACAAATATCAGAAAACAACTTCAAATGCAGTTTAATATGATGATAAAATCCTCAGAAAACAAAATATCAAATTTGAGGACCAAAAATTTATCTCTAAGTAACTTTTTAACTGTTTCCATAGTAACCATTCATTTCACTCTGTTCACACATATTTTGTTAGTCGACACCTACCTGCAAAAATCTTCCATATCACAGAAAGTGTTTGTGCTAACTGTATAAAACTGGTACCGAATTAAAGCTAAGACCTTGTGCTTTTGTTTAAAGGCTATACTTAGGAATTACCTTATTTGCATACACATGAATATTAATGAGAATAATTAAAAAATAGCAAAACAATACAGAAATAACATAAACCTCTCTATTTTTATCCTACCGATATCAGAAAACAACTTCAAATGTAATTTCAATTTGGTACTAGTTTTATAGATTAGGACAAAAACTGGCCGTGATATGGACGATTGTGCAGGTACGGGCCATCATTACGAAAACCGGGGTGTTGCCATGGAAACGGTGAAAATGTACTTAAAGTTAATGCTTTGGTCCTCAAATTGGATATTTTGTTTCCTAGGGGGGTTTGTCATCATGTTAAACTGCATTTGAAGTTATTTTCTGATATTTGTAGGATAAACAAAATGAAAGGTTTACGTTATTTCTATACTTTTTTAATGATCTGATTAACATTCATGAGTATGCAAAACAAGGCAAGTTGGAAATAAAAGCACAATGTCTTATCTTCCGTTTGGTACCAGTTTTATAGTTTTAGGATAAAAACTGGCTGTGATATGGGCGAATTTATAGATATGGGTCATCATTACGAAAACTGGGTTAAAATACACATAGCCTGAAAGAATTTAAACTTGAGTACATTCGCGATTCTGATTCAGGACACTTTTCTGAACATTTTGGTACCCATGAAATAATGTTTAAGGGGGGGGGGGGGTGCACGGTAGACCCCATTGGCTCCCTGAGTAATAGAGGATACACTGTATTCTAATTTGGTATACCTGGATATACCAAGTGCACTCATATATAAATAATTCACGGAGACTACCGAAGATATATACAGCGTAGTGTGAAATTATGATAATAAGGTCAGCAACGTCAGGCAAATCTTGTTGGAGTATATCTAAGGAATAAGGGGTTAAGAATGTCCAATTAAGCAAATACATCGTTAACCCTTTACCTGTTCAATATTCATGTAAGGAATATTGAAATCATGATATTAATTAGCTTAAGTTTTCTAGTGGCGTATGTACACTAGAACATTTGGCTCAGGCATACAATGTAGAATTGGGTATATATTATATCATAAGCAAACAGAGCAAACTCTGATCAGATGGCTCCTATAAGAAATGCATGAAAAGTTGTTTATATGAAGGAGCAACTCGGTGTCTCATCAGGACATACACAACTTTTGAAAGAAAATAAGAGACAAATAAACAAACGAAAATTGTAGCAGACGACAATTTTTGCAGACGACAATATTGGGCAGAGTAAGATTAAAGGATAAAGCATTTTCCCACAATATCTGCCAATTTCCCTTGCGCTGCGGGGGATCGGTGACTAGTACAAGTAACTCTGAAATAGTCTGGTTGAGTGCAGCTACGCAGTCATGGTATTGATAGCAGAACATCTCACAAATGAATGACAGTTCTATGACTTCAAGGTGCACGGAGATACATGCTGAATTATGCTGATATAATCAAATATTCCCGCGATACGTGCTTGTAAAAAGGGAATGAAACCATAAAAATGTAGATTCCTGAACAAACCTCTTAGCATAAAATTCCATAATGGTATAAGATCATGCTTGATTATTGCGACATGTCCATTGTACAACTATATCTATTACAGAAATTTAAATATCAACATATTCACAAGTAGCACTAAGACCGTTGGATCTAAACCTTTGTGTATATACAAAATACCTCGCAGTTTTCTAATGTATCAAGTTTCTATATACAGTTGAAATTCGAGATATCTCGAACTTCAAGGGACCATGCAAATTACTTCGAGATAACAGAGGTTCGAGTCATCCGCATTCTATTATGGACACTTGCTCAAATTCAAAGCTTAACACATTATCCCCTAGTGACGCATTTTTGCGCATCTATAGAAGTCACTTTATGAAATCATTGTGATAAATAGAGCATTTGCTCCTACAGGAGCAAATGCTCTATTTATCACAATGGTTTCAAACTACAAAATTCTAGAGTTTTCCTTTCCTCTAGTTAATGCTCCTTTTCGGTAGATATATTCAAAGAGGTTGGGTCTAAAAATAGCCTAGGAGACAATGAGTTAATGCAGATCAAAAGCAATACTGAAAGCTTCTGTCGGAGCTATCAACATTATATTCGACCTGCCTTAAGCTGGTACCTTTTATTTCTATACATGTGTAGACGTTCTTTACTATAAGTTTCGGAAGGAACAAACTTTTACTTCGAATTATCTCGAAAGTCGAGTTATCCGTGCTCCAGATATAGAAGTTCACCTATACATTAGATAAACATTTACAGAAGCCAGTGCAGATGGTAATGCAGTTTGGAACGAACTGCAGACGAACATCGATCTCTCGATTTCGAATAACTCGAACTTCGACATAACTCAAAGTAAAAGTTCGGTCATTCCAAACTTTACAATAGGGAATTGTTTTAAAATATATCACTAAGCGTTATCTAGAGACACACGTGACAGTTTAATGCAGGTCTAAAGTAATACTGAAATATCCCTTAGGAGCTTTTTGCATTACTTTAGACAAGCTGTGAACTTGAGAAATCGTTCAGATTAGAATTTGATGACTCGAACACTGTTATCTCGGAGTAATTTAACCCATTCCCGCTATTTTTAGACCTAGCCTCTTTGATTAAATCTACCAAAAAGGATCATTAACTAGAGAAAAGGAATTTTTCAGAATTGTGTAGTTTTGAAACCATTGTGATAAATAGAGCATTTGCTCTTGAGGAGCAAATGCTCTATTTATCACAATGGTTTCATAAAGTGACTTTTACAGAAGCGTCAAAAGGCGTCAATATGCGGGAATGGGTTCATTGAAGATAGAGATATCGAAGTTCAACTGTATCTACATATTACCTGAGACCAAATGAGACTAGGTAACGGTCAAGTACAATACAGTTATATTTATATTACCTGAGACCAAATGAGACTAGGTAACGGTCAAGTACAATACAGTTATATTTATATCACCTGAGACCAAATGAGACTAGGTAACGGTCAAGTACAATACAGTTATATTTATATCACTGAGACCAAATGAGACTAGGTAACGGTCAAGTACAATACAGTTATATTTATATCACCTGAGACCAAATGAGACTAGGTAACGGTCAAGTACAATACAGTTATATTTATATCACCTGAGACCAAATGAGACTAGGTAACGGTCAAGTACAATACAGTTATATTTATATCACCTGAGACCAAATGAGACTAGGTAACGGTCAAGTACAATACAGTTATATTTATATCACCTGAGACCAAATGAGACTAGGTAACGGTCAAGTACAATACAGTTATATTTATATCACCTGGGACCAAATGAGACTAGGTAACGGTCAAGTACAAAACAGTTATATTTATATCATCTGAGACCAAATGAGACTAGGTAACGGTCAAGTACAATACAGTTATATTTATATTACCTGAGACCAAATGAGACTAGGTAACGGTCAAGTACAATGCAGTTGCATAGAATGGTTAGAGAACTTTCTATGTGCATTGCTATATCTAAAACTGTACCTACATATTACCTGAGACCAAATGAGACTAGGTAACGGTCAAGTACAATACAGTTATATTTATATTACCTGAGACCAAATGAGACTAGGTAACGGTCAAGTACAATACAGTTATATTTATATCACCTGAGACCAAATGAGACTAGGTAACGGTCAAGTACAATACAGTTATATTTATATCACTGAGACCAAATGAGACTAGGTAACGGTCAAGTACAATACAGTTATATTTATATCACCTGAGACCAAATGAGACTAGGTAACGGTCAAGTACAATACAGTTATATTTATATCACCTGAGACCAAATGAGACTAGGTAACGGTCAAGTACAATACAGTTATATTTATATCACCTGAGACCAAATGAGACTAGGTAACGGTCAAGTACAATACAGTTATATTTATATCACCTGAGACCAAATGAGACTAGGTAACGGTCAAGTACAATACAGTTATATTTATATCACCTGGGACCAAATGAGACTAGGTAACGGTCAAGTACAAAACAGTTATATTTATATCATCTGAGACCAAATGAGACTAGGTAACGGTCAAGTACAATACAGTTATATTTATATTACCTGAGACCAAATGAGACTAGGTAACGGTCAAGTACAATGCAGTTGCATAGAATGGTTAGAGAACTTTCTATGTGCATTGCTATATCTAAAACTGTACCTACATATTACCTGAGACCAAATGAGACTAGGTAACGGTCAAGTACAATACAGTTATATTTTTATTACCTGAGACCAAATGAGACTAGGTAACGGTCAAGTACAATACAGTTATATTTATATCACCTGAGACCAAATGAGACTAGGTAACGGTCAAGTACAATACAGTTATATTTATATCACCTGGGACCAAATGAGACTAGGTAACGGTCAAGTACAATACAGTTATATTTATATCATCTGAGACCAAATGAGACTAGGTAACGGTCAAGTACAATACAGTTATATTTATATTACCTGAGACCAAATGAGACTAGGTAACGGTCAAGTACAATGCAGTTGCATAGAATGGTTAGAGAACTTTCTATGTGCATTGCTATATCTAAAACTGTACCTACATATTACCTGAGACCAAATGAGACTAGGTAACGGTCAAGTACAATACAGTTGAATAGGATAGTTAGAGAACTTTCTATGTGCATTGCTATATCTAAAACTGTACCTACATATTACCTGAGACCAAATGAGACTAGGAAACGGTCAAGTACAATACAGTTGCATAGAATAGTTAGAGAACTTTCTATGTGCATTGCTATATCTAAAACTGTACCTACATATTACCTGAGACCAAATGAGACTAGGTAACGGTCAAGTACAATACAGTTGCATAGAATAGTTAGAGAACTTTCTATGTGCATTGCTATATCTAAAACTGTACCTACATATTACCTGAGACCAAATGAGACTAGGTAACGGTCAAGTACAATACAGTTGCATAGAATGGTTAGAGAACTTTCTACATGTATGTGCATTGCTATATCTAAAACTTTCCCTATTGAATAGTCATGATTTGTTTTATAATGTCATATATACACATTACATTTAGTATTGGTAGAAAGTGTAGAGTCCGATCTAGTATTACTTCATAAGCAAACAAGGCAGACCCTGATCAGACGACTCTTACAGGAGCCTCTGGTCCGGATCTACTTTGTTTGCAAAGGTGTAAATAAGCGTTTGTATGAAACAAGTTAAAGTGATGGTATTTTATCCCAACTTTTTATATCCCGGCAATCATTAAAGATATATATTGTAAGTTTTAAAGTTATATAAACAGTTAATGCACACGTATATAGAAGACCACATACCCGTAGAGTAGACACCGTATTCAGCGGTCATCAGAAATAGGTCTAAGCATGGGTCAGTGAGGTAGATGGTAGCTTAATGTAGGACAAACTAATGCATAAAGGTTATATAGGAGCTTTCTGCTTTACGATTGCCTTGAATTCAGCAACCATCTGCTTTTTAACACTTCAATGTTCAATAGATGAATGTCAGCTTAACCCTTTCCTCCATAAACACGCATTTTTACGCCTCTGTAATAGTCACTTCTTGAAACCATTGTGATAAACAGAATATTTGCTCCATAGGAGCAAATGCTTTGTTTATCACAATGGTTTCAATACTTCACAATTCTAACGTGTTCCTTTTCTCTAGTAAGTGCTCCTTTTCGGTAGATTTATTCAAAGATATTGGGTCTTACTGTATACCACACATACTGTTCATCCTTATAATGACAATCTGTAAGTTCACACTGTGTATGGCATTTTACAGAGATGTTCGTTACGTATATATTTTCCTTTCGAGTAACGCTTTTCTACTTACGAATATTAGTACAACAAATCGTGGTTTTATATTTAACCTGTTTCCTCATGTAAACGCCTTTTCATACATTTGCAAACATAGAAGACAGACACAAGAACCGTTTGATCAGGGTCTACACTATTTGCTTATGGAATGCTATAGATATGACCATATCGAGGGCTTGGAGCAAAACTATTGTAACTCCTTCACAATAGTTTTGCTCCAAGCCCTCGATATAGCTTTTTTGTCTAAGCCAACTATTCCTTTGAAAAAAATACATTATACACCTGTACAAATTAAACTAATGTCGTGATCACATTCATGCATAGCTGTTCATGATGTAAAGGATTAATGAACACGCATATACATATCAACTATAAATTGAAGTATCCCTTTCTTCCATATTACGCCTTTCAGTGCTTTTGAAAACAGAGTAGATCCAGATCAGACGGCTCCTATAGGAGATATAATTCTACTGTCTCCATCATGGCCTCGTATTCCTGTATTCTTGTGCTAGTATTACAGTTAATCTAAATAATATACATGACCTCATTATTTCTTATATGACTATTCATGGCCCAGGGGTAACGGATTATATAAACAGTATTCACTATGTTCACTATGTTTATTAGTGTGTAACTGAGATAACTTCAGCACGCTTAGCAAGGAGGCACATGCCAACAAGCCTTCGTAACTCTCTGCACGTTTCGTCTTCAACACTTGTCTGCTTCAATTCTTAAAATAAACTTTCTCTCATTTCTTTGCAAATATATTGGATATCTGGATCTAAGCTGTTTGCATGAGTATCAACGGTTTCGTCTCTAGGGTGCAAAGAGTTAAATGTTCTTCAATTTCTTCAATAAGATATTAATATAGATTATTATAAATTAATAACAATTATATTGACAATTAAATTGAGTGTGGATGGACCGCTTTACAATGTGCTAATATTTAACTCTTTGCACTTTAGATAATGTTTCTTCTGTAGCAATTATCGCCTTCTTTAATTCTTCAAATTAAACTTCCTTCACTTGTTTTACAAAACTTTGGTATGAATGTCAAACAGTCTTTGCATAGGTAATCAAAGTTTCGCCGCTAGCGTGAAGAGTTCGTCCTTCATCAGTGTAATATGCACATTTGTATTTGCTATTTTTGTAAATTATGCAAAACTTGATGTTATGAAGTTGTGGTGTTATGTAGTATAATCAATTTGGATAATTGCATTTGTATCGGTTAGTTAAATATGAGCTCGCACAAGGTCAAAATAGTTTGTAAAATGTAATGTGTTGACATTTTAGTGTGAAATCTATCCTGCGGCATAGTTATCTAGAATTGAAATAAACAGAAACTGTAACTAAACAATGTTTACACTCAAATATAACTTTATGTGTTAATTTGTAATTCAAAAAAAAAAGGATAAGGATATTTAATGTGATGAATAATACCATCATGCCGTACATGAATGCTTAAAAAAGTAACAGGTTAATCCCTTCCCTCATATTGACGCTTTTTGACGCCTCTGTAAAAATCACTTTTTCAAATCATTGCGATAATTCAAGCATTGCTCTTGTTCATCACTATGGTTTTAAGACTACATAATCCCAAAAGTTTCGTTTTCAGCAGTAAATGCCCTCCTTTTCGTTAGATTTATTCAAAGAAGTTGAGTATAAAAATATGAATGAATGAGTTAAACCAAAGATAGCAGGATACTTAAACTTGGCAATATTGAAACTACTTAACCCCTTGTCTCACTGAGAAAGATAATGTCTCCTCAACTTTGGAAATGATGCAATTTTAACTACCCTCCATTTGATCGATCTTTTGACTGTGTGTTCACCAGCGTGGACCCTGACGTGACTCGGAGTCACCAGGACTCAAGCTGTTTGTACACACAAGCTGTTTGTACACACAAGACAGGATAGGGTTTAACTCTTTCGCTTCCAATGTCGCATTTGTCATTCTCTATGCAAATCAGGATCCAAACTGTTTGTAACAGTTACTATTTTATGAAACAAAACTCAAGAAAAAAAGAAAACTGAAAATTGTAGAAGACGACAAAGTTTGAAGACGACTAAACTTGCTTTATGCAGGATGAAAGTCATGCAGAGGAGTGTTCTCTATTCTGTATGACTCTCACCCTGCTTTAAGCTGCCACCTGTCTACAAGACCGATCTTGAAACTAAATTGATCGCCCGGTTTAGAGGTTTTTACTGTATATGAATTAAAGAAAACAACATGTCATAAAAGTGTTATGATAAATTTGACTGAAAACTGTTTAAAATCTTTAAACTAATCCAGCAATAGCGTGCCGACGTTGTTTTGACTTATCAATAATGCAAAACACTGACAATATAGTACTGATTCAGCTATGCGCGACTTGACTAGGACTTACACACAGTTTGTTTCCTGATGAGACGCCTAGTAACATGACGTCTAATCAGGATCAAATCTGTTAACTCCCAGTCAACAGTTTTAAAAACATGATCGAACCGAAAGTAGTGGAAAATGCATCATATCCACATTTGAACAGACAATATTTTTCACAGCGGAATAATAAGTGGTAAATAAGCCAATTTAGTAGCAAATAGAAGTTGCAATGTCCTGGGAATGTAATGTATCACAGAAATATTTGTTTTGTACAATTGATTTGAATATTATTTGAACAGGAACACTGCTGCAGGTAAATATTTGATGTTCAATAAAAAGATTGAAAACAAAAGCAATTGATTTTTGATTTTTGATTTTAATTACTAAAACATTGAAATTCGTGCTACGGAGCGACTTGTTTTACAGCCGCCACACAAGCTATTACACCTGATGTTGCGATGTACATAAATTCTGAAAGTAAGAGACTTGGTTTTATTGAGTCTCTTCGTGAGAATATATTGCAACATCGCACCATCCCTAGCACCCTTTAACCACTTTCTCCATACATACACCCTCTTATGCCCTGTTATGCTTTTACAAAAACAGATTAGATCTAGATCAAACGGCTCCTTAGGGATTCTTCAGGGTCTGCTCTGTTTTCTAATGACATAATGTAGATCTGATTTTACAGTTTCTGTAATGTCCAAACTTTTCTGTGTTCGCACAAAAGAACAACTGATTAATATGTATACAATCATTATTTCTTAAATGTTAAGTCTGTTGATCCTAACTCTCATATTAACGTGTTTTCAAGCATATGCAAACAGAGTAGACTCAGATCAGACGGCTCCTATAGAATGTGATATTGTAGCCGGGTAGAGATTATGGTGAATTAAGTTGATAGGCTGTACTGTGTGGCTTGGTAGCTCAGTCGGTAGAGTGTTGGCATTGTAAGCCAGAGGTCCTGGGTTCGAGTCCCAGTCGAGTCACAATTTTTTCACCATGTTACATTTGTCGCCCAACGTAAATAACCCATAATGTGATTTATATGAAGATTATATGAAGATAATGAAAATATATATTTTTCTTCAGTTTCTAAAATGGCTACAATGGTCCATCTTCCACAATATGTAAATAACACATATTTGACCACACAAATAACTTCAAGATGACGCGAGTTCGAGTCAGCCTATTTCGAACTTGCAAGCCTTATCGATGTGACAGCTTAACCCATTTGCTCAGAGTGGATTCTTCCATGTTTATATATTGGATTAGTCTATCTTTTATGTAAAGGATGTCTGGACTGAATTTTCATTTTCATTTTGTTTTATATTGACTTTCCTATCAGCAAACAGTGTAGACGTCGATCAGAGGCCGCATTGTGCGGCGTCTGATCGACGTCTACATTGTTTGCATACGTCCAATATATGGGATCGTGGGAGCAAATGGGTTAATATAGGTCGAAAGTAATGCTGAAAGCTCCAATAGTGCTTTAAACATTACTTTTGGCCTGTATTAAGCTGTCGTATTATTTATTTATTAAACAAATTACAATTGTGTTCCATTATACATGACTGCTTCAACGCTTCATTTATCCCTTTCCCCGTTCTATGTTTTTTTCCAAATTTCAATACTTATCGAATATTCACCGACAAATCAGTTATAATGCAATATATAAAGTGGGACATTGTACTCAGTTTTAGAAGCTCAAGAAACGCATCTAATACATTCCGTTTGCAAACGGAGCAGGGTCTACTCTGTAAATGCGTGAAAGCACAACAAACAATTTGGATCCTGGTGAGAACAAATAAAAGCAGTGACCCTAACATCATCTAAGTAAATCTATTCATCATGCGCACCTTCAATATCAAATACTCACGCAAGTATGACGAAATTTCTCCAAGAAATGACAGAGCAGTTATCCGCACATTTCTGTGAAATTATATTGAAATCAAGTGTCATTAGTTTCTGATAAGAAGAATCTGAAAGTTTGTATGCATATGAATGCCAGTGCAGCTAGACTCCCGCAAGTATGACCTTACTTTGAAAGAATGCAAAAAGCAACCTTCCAGGGATAATTTCTGTGAATTTTGAGCCCAGTTGACTAAATGTTTGGAAAAGAAATCCTACAAAGAAATTATTCACGAAGACGGACGGCGTATGACGGACGATGGACGACTTAAAAAGGACTTATATAGGACAATACTAATACATGTAGGCCACAATGACACAGGACAGTACCTATTGGCCACAATGAAACCTATTGCCAGATATAGGACAGTGCTAATAGGCCACACTGACACTGATTGTCAGATATAGGACAATACTAAAAGGCCACAATGACACCTATTGTCAGATTTGGTCCCTTTATGTATAACAATTAAAGTCCCTTTATGTATAACAATTAAAGTGCGGAAGATATTTAGTACACTAAAATCGGAAAACGAGGAGCAATTTCTCCAAAAAGGTTTATCAAAGTTCTCTACCCTTTCTGCATAACCTCATATCAATATCAGCCGTTCATGCAGGTATGAAACAAATCTGAAACATAACGAAAGATGAGTTTCCCCCACAAGATACTTTGTATACGCCTTGTATACGTATATAGGAAAATGAAGGGACATAACTATAATTTTTTAACCCCTCATACACAACTACACATCAATATCAATAACAAAAATATGAAAAACATCTATCGAATAATGAAAGATGTGTTATTTATGCCTAGCATACTTTATAAAAAAAATCGTGGTACACCTTCATATTGATACCATCCATCCATGAAAGTATGAGGACAATATATCATTAAATGAAAGAGGAGTTATCCGCACAAAAAGTATGCATTGTATACCTATATACGAAGAGAACATGGGGAAGTAACTCCCAGACAAAATAGGTATCTAATTCATCAACCTTCGTGTACAACTTCACATTAATATCAATCAATCACTAAAGTATGAAGAACATCAATTGAATGATGAAAGAGGAGTTCCGCAAAAGAAATTTCTAAAGGACGGACAACACAGGCCATTACATAACAGGACCATTCAAGTGTAAAAAGAACGCTATTATCAATCGTTTTGTCTTAAACCAATGTACACATTTCAAAATATCTCTACAGAGGTCCAGATAAGATGCGTAAATTAACCCATTCCCGTATAGGCTATTTTAAGATCCAACTTCTTTGAACACATCTACCGAAAAGGAGCATTTACTACTAAAAAGGAAAAGTTTAGAATTGTGTAGTGTTGAAACCATTGTGATAAATAGAGCATTTGCTCCTATGGAGCAAATGCTCTATTTATCACAATGGTTTCACAAAGTGACTTTTACAAAAGCGTCAAAAGGCGTCTATATGCGGGAATGGGTTAAAACAATTTCTGGAATACCTTCTTTATTTCTCTACCAAACCCTATGTTGTGACCACTCTTTAGAATAATCTGGAAAAGACTATTCCAAGGAGTGGTCACAACATAGGGTTTGGCGAAGAAGTTGCGACTTTGTTATTTGAGTACACACATTTAACTGTTGCGTTGTCTCAGGTTAGTAAAAATGTATCTTCTACTCCTTTTCCCGCTTACTGCAACCTGACAGTCAAACAGTTTGCATTATTAACCCATTCACCCATAGGCTATTTGTAGATTCAACCACTTTGAATAAATCTATCCAAAAGGAGCATTAACTAGAGGAAAGGAAACTTTTAGAATTGTGTAGATTGAAACCAATGTGATAAATGGAGCATTTGCTCCTATAGGAGCAAATGCTCTCTTTATCACGATAGTTTCAACAGGTGACTTTTACAGAGGCGTAGAAAAGCGTATTGGTAGAAATGTTTTTATCAAGATCCAAGATGTATACAAGTTTGAATCAGAAGTAGTGACAGAAATGGTAAACTCCGATCAATACAATGTCAAGAGCAAACACAGCAGACCCTGGGCAGACGGCTCCTACAGGAGCACCTGAGCCGGGTTTCCTCCGTTTGCAAAGATATTAAAATACCAAACAACAGGTTAACGGTATGGCCGCTAGTATTGAAAAGACACCGATCGGACATTGATACACTTTGTGTGGAATGTTTCTTTGACGAATATTAGGTAATAAATATGTTCAAATTGGGATTAAGACCGATGATCGTTGGGAAGGGACTAATAAGGGTTATACTGTGAATTTAAACAAATTATATTCTGAACCACCTGACGATATTGCATTTTCAAATCTATAGATACTACCCATTATTGTTTTCTTACCGAAATTGCTCAAGCCTATTTATACGATTAAGCATATTGTCGCCAGGAGCCGGGTTAATGTTCCATTTTATGACCTTAATGTGACAATTACGCCTATGAAACCACTGGATATACTGCAATATTATATAACAGGTATGGTTAGTTTAAACATATTTTATTTATATAATTTACAACATGCTTAAATATACATAGTTTCTAAGAAGGATTGGAATAAAAGCTGGGAGCTTATTAAATTCCTCTCCTTAGTATCTGTTACTTCACAAAAGCTGTTGTTCATCACAACGAAAGATCATTAGTGACTTATGGCTATTACAAAATTCAAATTATAATGGACGCTTGGAATACCTGTTGAATCGGGAAAGAAAATAGTAATGATAATGAAAGAAACAGAATGAAATTGTTGGAGCAAGAGCGAAAGGAACAAAGAGTTAAAGCCGGTGCCGGGTACAAAATATTTCGTGCGAAAAATAAGTTACATTGTCCAGTCTAGTACAGTAGATACAGATTTATATAATTTTATATGGCATCTATGATTTATAATGATTGTACTAAGACGTGAAAAGTTTATTGTTTACGATGTATTGCTGCACTGCTGAAAACATTTGTGTAAGGTTAATAAATATTAATAATGAAACTACAGGTATGGTTCTGACATCTACCATAGTTTCACTATAGTATTCACTATTTCAGACATGTACTTTATTAACATTAGAATCTTTAAAAACAGGTAGTACATGTAGATGCAAACTGATGCAGGCAGATAACTCCTAAAACAGCTTTTGACATCACCTTTGTCCTGCTTTACGCTATCACCCGTTTTAAAGAGAACTCAATTAGACTTCTTTTGAATAGTCGTCATAGCGAGACAGTACTGTAACGCGCAACAGTGTTTCGTGTGGAATTAAATGAACAGTTTTAGGAACGAACCTGACGCTACGTACTGTAACGCGCAACAGTGATTCGTGTGGAATTCAAGGAAACAGTTTTAGGAACGAACCTGACGCTACATACAAATTGGTTGAGTGATCTCATTCTGAAACAGAAACAAACACTGGAAAACAAACCAAACATGATCATCAGGGAAGGGTTAGTTACATGTAACATGTTCACCAGCGGCGGGACTAATTTTCCACAGATAGCTACTTAGTAGAATATTTAACAAAAACAACTTCAAAGGTTTCTTATAAGTTACTGTCCGGTTTTTATTATATCCCCCACCACACAAACAAACATACGACTTTCACAGAAATATCCCGTGCCTGCACAATGTCGAAAACACACCAGCTGCAAATTCAATGAATAAAATAACCTTTTATGACGTCCAATCTAAAAAGGAGAGTCTGACGTATTTGTATGGTTTTAACCCTTTACCTTACAGGGATACAAACTCGTGTTGAAGTTTTCTGACCAAGGTCTGCTATTACTGCTTATGTAGTACGGTATAGCCTCTCTAACCTAGACGTTCAATTTAGTATAAATATCGGTCTTGGAGACAGGTGGCAGCTTAATGCAGGGTGGAAGTCATGCAGAAAGCTCCTCTATGATCTTTCTGCATGATTTGTTCAACGCATTAAGTAGCCACCTGCCAAAAAGTACCTACATTCTTCTATTCTAAAATTCCGGTTTAGAGTGGTTTTACTGTAATATAGATCTGGATCTACCGTTCCCGCAAAGATAAAAATGAGTCTTGTTTATAATGCTTATATAAAACTTCAGCTAATGTAGTCATAACGTCATTATTTTTCACACGAATATTCATGTGTTATATAACTGTTAAACTATAAGAACTATTAAAAGGAACAGTTGGGTTGCAAAACATCGCTTTGCGTAACAGTGCCTTAGAGAATTAAACCAATAACCATTCCCTTCATTTAACCTCGTTTTCACGCATTTGCAAACAGGGTGGAGCAAAATCAGACTATAGGAGCCGTCTGATCAGGGTCTGCTCTATTTGCCAGTGGAATTTAATTTAATAGATCTGTTTTCTTACTTTCTCCTAAAATGGCTACAATGACCAACCTTCCATATTTCATTATGACTATTTGGTTCATAAAATCAATAGGTATTGAAATTTAGAATGAACATAGACCAACATGGAAACATAGATTAACTCCTGCGATCTATATATACGGGACCCAGAACAGAGGGCCACTGTAGGAGCTACTGATCAGATTCAAGAGTATTTGCCGAACTTTTGGATACCAATTGTTTATATAATATAAGTGCAGTGAGCCCTCGATACTACGAACACTCAACTACGTATAATTATTGATCTCTAACACAGATGGCAGCTTAGTGCAGGATGAAAGTCATGCAGGAGCTTTCTGCATGAAGTTCACCCCGTATTAAGCAGCCACCTGCATATAAAGACATACATTATTCGTAGTATCGAGTTTTTTCTGTATAGATATTCTTTGACTGTAGATGATATGTGACTTAAAGGGTTAAATAAGTATTGGTAAAGTGCTCCACTAAGTATAATTGGTCTATAATATCTAAGGCATTCGAGATAGGATATATTCCAAGGCATATTTCTGACACAGATTAAAAAATGAAATTACTCTCAAATATAACTATTTGGAATATTGGGTATAAGAATTAGAGTAGATTAATGGCGGTGTTACTTTTGGTAACATAGGGATTCAATTTTGAAGCAGTCTCTGGAAATGTATGCTGCAATGGTTTGGCTGATTAAGATTACCCACTGCGTCACGAACCGCACAGTCAGCCATGTGATTACACTTAAGGTTATAACTGGAATTTGTATCGAATTAATGACGCCATTCTCGACAGGCAAATTTAATTGAAAACATTTCTAGTTCAACGTGATTGCAAACGAGAAACAGAAAAATCAGATATACAGTTGAATCTGTCTTAAGGAACCGTTGCAATCGGACTTAATATGGGTCTTTAAGACATGTGGTACCTTAATGGTCGAATATAATACAGAAAATTCTATTGGAACTATATGCATTACTTATGCCCTGCATTAAGCAAACAGGCTTTTCTAAGACTCCTATGTTCAATAAATAAATATGGCTTAACCATTCGCTTGCTATTCACGCCAATATACCTACCTGTAAATATTGAAGACCCAGATGAATACTGTGCAACCAGCGCACTCCACAGCAGTCATTGCACAGCGAAATACTTGTACACAGGGAATATATATGTAATTATACAACAGGGCATGGGTAAAGAAGGAGAAATTTATTTAAAATTCAGCAAGAGAAAGGTTAAGACAGGTTCTTATGCTTCGTTTTCAAAGTCGTAAAAAGACATTTTCATATGAAGGGTTAGTGGTGATGGAGAAATAATTGTAATAATGCTTTTCAGGATAACCTCAAACATTTAGTTTGAGATGGAGAGGAATTGTAGTAAAATGAACTACCTTATACATTTTATGATATAAATTGTACGCAGACTTCATGAATATTGAAGCATATTTTGTTAAGGAATAGGTTGTATTTCAGACGTAGCAGAAAGGACACTAGTTTTGAACAACTACTGTCATTCTCCTCTTTGGTGGTGCGGTGGTCTAGTGGTAACGCGCTTGACTACCAATCCGGAGGCCCGGAGTTCAAATCCCGGTCCCTCCCGGAAATTTCAGACACCATTTTCAGTGTCTTCCGTCCGCACGAGGTTGCCTCCTCTCCATCCAGGGGTTAAAATGGGTACGGGTTAGGGTCACTAGCCGGTACTGCGACTGCATACTTGCACCATATGTTAGCAATGCTCAATATTGTAGGCGAATGGCTCAATGACCAGGGGAATAAATGTACAGCCGGCTGAGCGGCCCTTGGAACTGAAAGTAGACTATAACTAAGTACTTTTTTGTACTTTAAAACTATAAAAGTATGACTGCTTTTGAACAGATATCAGTTTTGCTATATGTAATAAACTCATAAATAAAAGACAATCTGTGTATAATTTACGAGACCAGGACCACCAGTGTTTTCAGCGCTTCGAACTTTTGGAAGGTTTTACCATGGTAGAAAATGCAGAATCAGATCTATATTATTTCTTAAGCAAACAGAGCATATCCTGATCAAACAGTTCATACAGCGGCTGTTCGATATTGGTCTACTCTGGTTTCAAAGACGTAAATAGGCAAGGCTATTGACAAAAGGGTTGAACATTAGCGTACAAAAGAATAATTTAATTAGTTTTATACAATATCAAAAGGAATTAACTTTAGTTACTAAGGCCGATTTCTACTTTTCAAAATGTCAAAATATCTTTCAATAATTATAATGCAAGTCTGTTTATGTAAGAAACAGTTAAATTCATTCGATTTGACTAAAGAAATTAAACATTGAAAAGGCTCCATGGGTATGATGCATGTAATGTCTTCAAAATATCTCTCTTGTATTCGGTTACACTTCGAGTTGTTTTCTTTTACTGTTACATCGTGATAGGCGAATTAGTAATATCTCTCTAGTATTCGGTTACGCTTCGAGTTGTTTTCTTTTACTGTTTCATCGTGATAGGCGAAGTAGTGATGTCATTTGCAAACAGTTTGGAGTCGACGAGTAACTCGGCGTTTTCTAAGGATTCAAACTGGTTTACACTGATTATATGTATGTAAAACCTCTTTATAACGGCCACTAAATTGTGTTTATTAGTTGGTATTCAGAGCAGGTGGCAGCTTAAAGCAATGTGAAAGTAAAACAGAACGCTCCTATAGGAGCGTTCTGTTTTACTTTCACACTGCTTTAAGCAGCCACCTGCCTTTAGCACAAACTACTTGATGTAATTTAGATGCCGTTATTGAGAGGTTTTATAGGAGCATTCTGTTTTACTTTCACTTTGCTTTAAGCAGCCATCTATCGTCAACACAAAATACTTGATGTAATTGAGAGGCCGTTATAGAGAGGTTTTACTGTATGTAAAGAAAGTGAAGAAAGTGCCACTTTGGAAACTGCAGTAAACGATAATCTTAGCAGTTGCGATTCATTTGTCACGGAATGGGTGTAAGTGCACATGAGATAGCTAGATAGCTGGTAGTACTAAATGTAAATACACGAAAACCTAAGTGTTCAGACAAACTTAGGCACATTAAGACCAAACAGCTCCTTCAGGGTCTGTTCTTTTTGCTAATATGTTAGTCTAATTTCAAGTAATTACAGTGGCACCAACTTGAATTATTCAGTTTTATAATCACATGGAGAGAGATGATTAGGTGTCTGAATGCTTAAAGTAATTAGGGTATGTTACTGCATGCATTCTTGCTATGCGTATACATGTATTATCGTCGCTGAACATATACATTGCACTGACATACGTGTTCGGCAAATGCCCACATTCCTCCTCCCAGCAATACATAATGCCAACCTGTACTTTGATAATTTCATCATTTATACAACGATAAAGCAATGGAGGTGGCTACGACAATGATAATATTGGTGATGATAATGTTGATGATAATAATATTTACGATGATACTTGTGATTATGGCAGTGAGTATTAAAGTGTAATATGAGGAGATACATGTATATGATGAGCACAATTGATATTATTCCATATCTTAATAGCATATGTGTGTTTGTATGTTGTTTACGAGTATGATTTTCCCTGTTCATATAATAGTTTCTTCTCTTTTATACATGGTTACTCTTAAACAGTTTTAACTCTCCATTTCAACAGTAAACCTCTTCCAAAGCGATGTATAATTGAGGTGGTAGCTTACAGCAAATACAGGTGGTAGCTTAATGCAGGATGAACAATTCGCAGACAGCTCCTGCAGTAAGTGTTTGAATTACTTTCGTAATGCCTAAAACAACCACCTGCATTTAAAGATACCAATCCCTAACCATTGAGTGCTCGCTTTGAAGGGTTCTGTTGTATACAATATAACCTGTATAAGAGGTTTAATTATGGATCTGTAAGGCAGGTAGCAGCTTAATGCAGGTCAAAAGCAATGCATCACTTTTACCCTGAATTAAGCAACCACCTACGTTGTAAGACGCATATGTTCAATAAATGAATGGTTGCTTAGGACAGTTCTGCTGTATACCAAAATGTTTATTTTCGTTTGATGCAATGTTACTTTTATTTCGGCGAATTACGATTATGTTTAAAAGCATGTTCCTGTAAAACTGAGAACTGTTAAAACTCTGTTTTGATACATCACCTGTTACATATCACAAATTGTGGGAACTCGTTCTTCTCACACTTTTGTAATGAAACAAAACATCAATGGAATTAAATAGAAATGTACATAAACAATTATTGAAATAAATATTACGGGAAGACATTTTCTAATGTTGCCATAACTTATGTGCCAACCAGTTTACCTGTATGTCAAATTGATAGCCTTTGTAAAATTCATATATGTTAAACTATGAAAATACAAGTAATGGAATAAATATATTTTTAATAAACTGTGTTGCATTTGAAGCTCTATCGAATAACATTTTCTCGGTGCTTAACGATGTAAATCCGGGTATAGCTCACCACTATTTTACAATATACTGTCAGTCTGTACCTCTGTCTCTCCGCATTTCAATCTATTATTAAAGCAAAACAATAACAAAAAGGTTGATTATATACCGTTGTCGACGCCAATGCATGCCAACATTATGTTATTGGCATAATCGATGCCAATATTTATGCATTGTATACCTATATATGAAGAGAAGCAGGGGAAGTAACTCCCATACTAAATAGGTATATAAATTATCTACCCTCATGCACAATTTCACATCAATATCGACCAGTCACGACAGTATAAAGAAAATCCATTGAATAATGAATGAGGAGTTTCCGTAAAAGACATTTCTAATGGACGGACAACACGTGCCATAACATAATAGGACTATTTAGGTGTAAGTAAAAGAACGATATTATCAATCGTTTTGTCATAACCTTTTCACCGCCAATGTCGCAAAACTGCACCGGTGGCGTCTGATCGGGGACTTTTTGTCTTAAACTCTAGCAAACTTCTATATCTCTGCTTTATTCCTTTGAAATTTGCATTTATTTACCTTTTCCCTTATGTTTCCATATGATTTAACAAAATTTGATTACAGACAACAGTTAGAAATTTCGCACCGAAAGCGTTAAATCAATGGAGCACTTTCTTTACATCTCATCACGAAAGCGTTAAATCAATGGAGCACTTTCTATATAAGCGTTATATCAATGGAACATTTTCTATATAAGCGTTAAATCAATGGAGCACTTTCTATATATCCCAACACGAAAGCGTTAAATCAATGGAGCACTTTCTATATAAGCGTTAAATTAATGGAGCACTTTCTATATAAGCGTTAAATCATTGGAGCACTTTCTATATAAGCGTTAAATTAATGGAGCACTTTCTATATAAGCGTTAAATCATTGGAGCACTTTCTATATAAGCGTTAAATCAATGGAGCACTTTCTATATATCTCAACAGAGGTCAGATGCGTAAATTAAAACATTTTCAGTAATAACGTCTTTATTTGAAAGTGAACTATATTTTCAATAAATTGCGTTGCAATTGAAACTCTTTCGAATATCTTATTTCTCAGTGCTTAACGATGTTCAGCCGGGTATCTCTCACCGATATTTTACAATAGTCTGCCAGTATGTACCTTTCCATTTTAAAGTCGTTGATGCAATCGATGCCATGTAGTGACATTTGTCCAAAGATGTGTGCAGAAAACGCCGGAATACATTATCGCCGGTAATAAAGTTGATTCCTTATGCTGACCTATCCTTTTAACCCTATACCTCAGGAATAGTTATATAAAAATCACGAGGTCTTTCATTTTGACATATGAACACAGAACGTTTTGGCCGTGGCAGATACGGTAGAATCAGGTCAATAATAGAGGGTTAATACACGTTTGTTCGGGTAATAGCATCTGCAGTGTCCCGAGGGAATGCTGTTGACCCGACCCCGAAGGGGTCCCGAGGGACACTGCAGATGTTATTGCCCGAAACAAACGTGTATTAACGCTATTCTTGAATAAAACCCATTTTCTACTTTCCTGCATCAATTTAATTCTTCCAAATACAAGCTAAACTACGGCAGCAAAACTAAACACTTCTTTGACACTTCGTTCGATTTATGCTGTTTCCGGGCCACTGTTTTCTTTCTGACGTCAATTCATGACTGTATCAAATACGGATTACACGGAAAACAGTTCATTATCGGCGTCCCTGATATGCTCGCACCCGGTGTTAACCTGCTTAGGCAAAAACGCTATATAGCATTCGCGTCCATTGTTTACCTTAGGCCCCGAATAGGTATAATTAAAACCGGTCAACAACTGCGCGTGAGCACGTGAATCGCCTTGTTAATACATGGTCTAGCGGGACTAAAACAGCACGTTTTGTGCATGAATGTTTATTTATGAATAGATGTAAATTTGGTTATATATAAAATGAAATCAATACAATGTGTTATATATGTTACAGGTAATATGTGTAGTCAGGGATTTCATTAAACCAGGGATTACACGTAATTCCTTGCAAATTTAGGGATTTCATGTGATCACTGGAAAAAACTGGCAATTTTACACATATTCCCTGACCAAAGTCAGAATGATTTAAAAAAAAAGTAACACGTGTAACATACGATTTATTCAAACATTACTCTACCTATTCACCTTAGTTACTTTAGTTTTGGAATTAGTAACCACATATCAATAAGAAAGAAACATAGTTTTAATGGCCATAATAGAAAGACTTTACTGTTCGATTAAATACTAGATATTCAGTTCCATTCATGTATATTACATGTTCTAGAATGCTTGTCTGACACCACATTCTATACTTGATTTGAGATGAAAATACAAACTGAGTAGCCAGTAGCCTATGCTTGAATTTACTTGTTCTAACAACTGTAATGACACCTTGAATTACACAAGACTGCTGCTTTGCGGCATTTACACGATTTTGTTTTTCATTTTTGCCGCCTGTTTTACATGCACATTTAATGAATACCTGACGATTAGCGATGAACTGGGCTCTTGCTGCCGCACGAACTCTGATAGTGATATCCTTCTTCACATCGGATTCCGTCATACACAGAAACGATGTTGATGTGAATAAGCTTCTAAAAAAGATTGTACATGTATCAAAAAACCCATAAACAGTACTTTGTAGTTTTCATCACTTTCATTTAGAATGCAACAAAACAGATTTCTAGCGTCTCCTCGACCTCTGTCAACACTTGGGATTGGTACTAATACATTGCCACACACACTGACAGCACACATGATTCGGTTTTCACTGTATAATGAAACAGCTTAGGTGGGACCTATGCCTATAAAGCTTTAACACTGATCAGTCCCCTGGGTGAAATCTGTAACTGAAAGCTATATTACCAGGCATGGGAATATGTGTAAAACTGAAGGGAAAGAGCATTTGTTACATCCAATCACTAGTGCATTTCAGAGATTACACATAATCCCCCATTGGTCCAGGAAGTACACGAAATCCTTGATATATAAGGATTTCATGAAATCCCTGATTACACATATTCCCTGTAACATATACATAGTAGACAAAAGTATTTTATAAGGACAAATAGCAGATGTACATGTATGCACTCATAAAATCCAATTATGATGTTTACATACAATTCATGAATGTGAAATCATTTTACTCGATACAAAATGTATTAACCTTTTACTCCATTGATATTCATATAAGAAATAATTGCATAATAAATATGAATTAGATTCTTTATAATAGGATGTTGCCACAGAAATCTATGGCCTTGACAAAACCTGTATAACGATATCTATATTATATAATAAGCAAACGGAATAAACCCTGATCAGACGGTTCCTACAGCAACCGTCTGATCTGGGTCCACTCTGTTTGCAAAGGCGTAAAAATGTGCATGTATGGAGCAAAGGGTTAAACTAATTGACTATTATATCGCTGTATAAAACACAATTGTCTTCTTAAAGTAGCATCTGTTGAGCTGTGACTATGTCTGATTCTTGAGAAACGTTTGACTATCTATCAAAACATTATCGATCTAGATGATACAGTAAACACCATCTAAACCGTAACTCTATCAGCGAAAAAACATCAGATACAGTAAGATCCCTCTAAACTGAAATTCTAGCACAGAAGAATTCAGATACTTTTAGGCAAGTGGTTGTTTAATGTAGGGTGAAAGTAACACAGAAAGCTCCCTAAGGAGCTTTCTGTGTGACTTTCATCCTGCATTAAACTGCCACTGTCTCCAAGACAGATATTTATACTTCATTGAACATCCGCTTTATATTTGGATCCGACCTATTGGCCAATGCGATTAGACCAGAAAACAATGGGATAATGATTAATATTTGTCATTATTTGTCTAAATTTCAACAGTCATATTTAATTTATGTTTAACCCCTTACTCACTAAGTACTCCTGTAGGAGCCGTCTGATCAGGGTCTGCTCTGTAACACGTCTGATCAGGGTCTGCTCTGTTTGCTTAGGGAATGACATAGATATGATACAGTTTCTGCAGCGGTCAACACTTCCCGTGTCAATATAGATTACAAAATGAATTCTAATCAATATACATGGTGTCATTATATTCATGGAGTAAAGGGACAAAACACAAAGTTGGATTGATAATTATTCATAAGTTTTGTTAATAACAGTTGTTTGTTTTTGTGTTTCCCTCCCAAAAAATAATTCTAACAGAGAATTTAGCATACGATTTGTAATTCGGTATCTAAATGAATGGCAGTTTTACCAAATCAATGCTGAATTTCCAAAGTAGAATACTCGTAGTTCATCATTGTTTAACCCATTCCCTCATATTGACGACTTTGTAAAAGTCACTTTGTGAAACCATTGTGATAAAAAGAGCATTTGCTCCTGTAGGAGCAAATGCTCTATTTATCACAATGGTTTCAAAATACAAAATTGTAAAGTTTTCCTTTTCTCGAGTTAATGCTCCTTTTCGGTAGATCTAGTCAAAGAGGTTGTATCTAAAAATAGCCTATGAGGTAATGGGTTAAATGTAGAGTTCATTCAAAACGAAATGACAGAATTGTGAATGACAAACAGTACATTTTCTGATCAAATGGATTCTGTAGGATCCCTCTTATTTAGGCGTGCAATATGTGCAATGGAAGATTACTCCTTTGCCACATGTCAAAGGGTTAAGGGATACTTAAAAGCGGACATGTTATCGCATTGTAATTATGTTCTGGTGTTACTCTAGTGATTGTTTTAAATTACACCGGTATCAAGTGTATCCATTACCGTTACCCTACGTGACAAAACAATACCTATTCAAATTTGGATCTGAAATTTTAACCTTTGTCCGATTCGACCAGGGTTTTGAGAAACTATTGACCGAGTGTGAAACAGATTGGAGTCAAGCAACTCGGCGTCTCGTCTCGATTTAAGCTGTTTTCAAATGCGAGTAAGGTTGGGACTGGCGGAACAAAGGTTAATATCAGTGTTCCTTTTTCCAAATTCAATTTCAAACCAGTCACCAGAAAATTGGGTTGCACCAACTGATTTAACTGCTTATCCAGACACGAAATGAACTTGAACGTTGGCAGTTGTGATGGAGTTTCAGTCGGAAAGGCTATAAAGCAGAATCCGTTCCAAAACAGGACGGGTTCTCTGTCGGAAAGACAATAAGGGAGAGTTCATTCCGAAACAGGGAACCGTTCTACGAGGAAACATACGACAATCGCATCTTGGATCCAACTTGTCACGCGCATAATGTGTGATAATGTCGACTACAATAGACCCCTCTAAAGCGAACAATTAATAAAAAAAACCCATAATATCTTCAAAAGCAAGCATAAGCTTAATTCGGAACGAACGTAATGGTGAAAGCTCCAGGACCTATCTAGAAACTTATAATGTTTTTCCTGCATTTAGCTGTCTCCTGCATCTATAATAAATACGTATACCGCTTTTGGTTGGCCATATTACATGTAGAGGCTTTTACTCTTTTTGAATAGTAATGACTGTTGTAAAGTACAGAAAACCCATTTAAACCGGAATTCTAGTAGTTAAACATTTAGATACTTTTAGGCAGGTGACAGCTTAATGCAGGATGGAAGTCATACAGAATGCTCCTAGAGGAGCTTTCAGCATGACTTTTATCCTACATTAAGCTGTCACCTATCTCTAAGACCGATATTTATACCCTATCCAACGTCTAGTTTAGAAGGTTTTTGCTGTTGCACTTACGATGCGTATGAGTATACGATCGTTCGTTAAACGGGACCAGGAACGGTAGGGCATTAGTCCATACAGTAAACATGACCATCAATGTGGGCATTTGGATGTTGCTGCATGACCTAAATGTAGCGCTTTTGATAAAATTTATACTGATCTCTCAAAATCTTTTATATTTCAGCTCACTCCTGTCTAGCTGCAACCAGCAGTAGAATCGCTTCATAGATGCAATTCTAATGAATTGCAGCAGGATAAATTTTGGCAGAGAAATATCCAATTAAAATATTTGAATTATTTTTTCTAAATATACTTCGTATCTACAGTCCTGAATTCAAATGCTAGATGATTTCTCTTGAATTAAGCTCTATTATGTTTGCAAGACCTACAGCAACTGTCAACCCGCTCTAATGCGACCAATACAAAGAGGTCTAACTATGAGTCTTAAAGTCAGGTTGTGTATTTATTTGTACTACATTTTGAATTCATTTAACAAGCAGGTATAAGCAGACACTCGCATGATGTCATTTTTATTTAAAACTACTTACCGTATTAGAGTTTTCAAGATCAGATTTGTTGTACTTGTACAACCAATTGACGACCTCTGACAAACCAAATGTGTCATGGAAATTAAGACAACAACTGGTTGGTGATATATATTATGTATAATTCTATAGTTTTACTTTGTTTTATTATTCTTTAATTCATTATCATAAGTTTGATTTATATATTTGTTGTAGATTAAATATGAATATATGTATGTACTCCCGCGACTATACATACATGTACATGTATATAAATAATTTATAGAACATAGGCTAACGGTGTACATGTAGGCCCAGACTAAAGGGTTTATGGAGAAGCAGAATAGGGTATACACTGTTTGCTATATTTAATGAAACGCAGCTATTTCAGAAGTACAGTAAAATAGTTACAACCGATTATTTAAAGCGACCATCTTAAAGAGGCATTATTGAGGGTTTTAAAGACAGGTGGTTGCTTAATACAGGAAGAAGCTTATACAGAAAAAACGTCTTATAGGAAGTATCTGCAGTACTTTCGTCATGCTTTAAGCAACCACCTGCATTTAAAGACACCATTTTCTATTCATCAAGTGGCCGCTTAAGACGGGTTCTACTGTAAATAAATTGTTTCACATAGCCATAACGGCCATATTTCAGAGAAGTTTTACTTAGTTGTTTTTTCCATGTGATGCCTTGGCATGAGGACAACATACGTCAGTCAATTCTGCATTACACAATGTTTAAAACTGACTGACTAAAATGTCCATCAGTCAACCCTTGGTCTGATAGAGGCGCGTGTTGATGCTTTTGCAAATAAGATCAGGGTCATTCCTGTTTGCTGACGGAGATATATAGATCTAATTCTGAAGTTTATGTCGTAGTTAAACATACCTGTGTACATATGCTATTAATAAAGAATAAACAATCAGCTTATTAATATTGTCGTGTTTTCTTAACCCTTTCCCTGTTCAATATCTAGTCAAAATTTCAATACCAACTGAATATCTATGAAAAAAATCGTGATAATTAAATGTGGAAGAGAGACCAATGTAAGCATTTTAGAACTTAGAGAAGTAGATCAATCAAATTTCCATTACCAAAACAGAGCAGACCCTGATCAGACGGCTCCTTTAGGAGCCGTCTAATCTGGGTCTTCTCTGTTTACAAATGCCTGGAAATGCGTTTATATGAAGGAAAGAGTTAAGTGGCTATCCACCAGATAAAGCGTTAGCATAATCGGCGAAATATGAAACTTTAAAATCAAAACAAATTGCACAATAACAAAAACTGCGACAACAACATTGTTTCAAAGGTTGACATTTACAGGAGCTTCCGGAGCAATTGCGTCTGTGTGGATTTAGAATACAGATGACCCGTCGACAACATTACGAGGAATGTTTAGTTTAACTGTTTGCACCCTAGCGGCGAGATTACCTAAGCAAACAGTTTGGATCTCGTCAAGATTCAAACTGTTTGACACACTGTATTTTTAAGAGAAATATAAGAAAACTAGTTTTGAGAATACTAGCTGACGACCATTTTGTAAATGGAAATAATTTACTTAGGGTGCAATAGTTAATTGGAAACGGTTAAAAAATCGCCTAAACAATTAAACGGTAGCGCGAAACTGTTCATATAGTTGCGCAAATGGATCATTGCAGTTTGACATATGACGTTTATTTATTGAATACCTTTGTAATCAATTAAACAAAACTAGAGGCTTAACTTAGCAAAAGAAATTAAAAATCAGGCTACTATAAAAAAAAAAGAAAAGAATAGAAGGTGATGTTTTATATAATTATGCAACTTCCATATGACCTATGTACCGATGCAGTTCTCTATAATTAATCCTTTCGCTACCAAATATTGTCGTCTGCAAATATTGTCGTCTGTTTATTTGTTCGTATGCTGTAAATGTTCGTTATTTTAATATTCTTCTCTTTTTTTCAAAATATATTGCTACAGGAATAAACAGTTTGGATCCAGGCGAGACGCCGAGTTACTTATGTCTGATCTGGATCCAACACTCTTTACATAAGTAATCACAGATGCGACATTGGCAGCGAAAGATCCCACATTTTAGATAAACTCGTTCAAATTAACTTTTAAACCAATCCGGTTTTGATGTCATGGGAGACCTGCAAATGTGACAACTTTCGACATTGATTCATATAGCAAACAGTGCCGACCCTGATCAGAGGATTCTTCCATACGTCCTCTGATCTGGGTCTACTCTGTATGCATATGTCCCATATACAGGTTTAATGAGTGTAACTGACTTTAACCATTTAAACGCATGCGGGAAACGAGAGCCCTGTCATTTGCAAATAGTGTAGACGCAGATCAGATGACATCTAGAGGAGTCATCTGATCAGGGTATGCAATGTTTGCAATTCAATTGTTTTTCGCAATGTTTACCCTTTGATGTTGTATGGACTTTTCCAATACACATCGATGCTACAGATAAAAGTGCGAACTAAACACATCGATACTACAAACACTCAAATATCGATACTACAAACACTCAAATATCGATACTACAAACACTCAAATATCGATACTACAAACACTCAAATATCGATACTACAAACACTCCAATATATTGATACTACAAACACTCAAATATCGATACTACAAACACTCAAATATCGATACTACAAACACTCAAATATCGATACTACAAACACTCAAATATTGATACTACAAACACTCAAATACGTACTAGTATTGATCTGTAACACAGGCGGCAGCTTAATGCAGGATGAAAGTCATGCAGAAAGCTCATCTAGGAGCTTTCTGCATGACTTTCACTCTGCAATAAGCAGCCACCTGCCTAAATAGAATTGAATTCTTCATTACTAAACTTTCATAGTATCGAGTCTTTACTGTTTTATCATTTCTCCACCAAACCCTATATATACTATGACCACTCTTTAGAATCGTCTTGAAGAGTACAGGGTTTGGTTGATCAATAAACGAGTTTTTTTTATTGAAAATGAATCAATGTAAATATCTTGTCTAGAGCCCTGATGGAGTATTCTCTACTGATAATTAAGCGTTTAAATAGTTAAATTTTGGTTGATTAGTTTCTGACAGTGTTAGGGTTTTACGGCATTTGGGACACTGAATATGGAACATAGCGTCCATGCATAATAATGAGATAATTGCACAGATTAATTCCTATCTCGTGGTGAAAAACGATGTCTTCTCAAAGTTTTGAATGTGGTTCAATTTTGACTACTACCAATTCGATCAAGCTTTTGAGAAACTATCAGCCGATTGTTAAACAGCTCGAGTCCTGATTAGACTCCGAATTACTCGACCTCTTACCTCGATCTAAACTTTTTGAAAATTAGACTCAAGTTTAGTTAACCCTTTCCTTTATGTAAGTGCATTTTGACGCATCTGCAAACAGAGTAGACCCAGGTCAGACGGCTCCTTTAGAAGCCGTCTGATCAGGATCTATTCTGTTTGCTTATGGTGCAATATACAAGTAGGCTTGAAATACAACCACTATACTATTTACTTCAAGTTATATTTTCTCCATTTCTCGTATAACTTGTACATACATGAACATAAAACTAATGCTTACAACACATCATTTCAGATATATATTGACGGTATCTGTGTATCTGAAATCCTTAAAAACCTCCGTCGTTTTCAGACACGGAAGTTTCGTAGATGACACGAAAATGAACGGACTCGCACGGTCAATCTCCAATTTCGGAACAACAATGTGAATACTAACTAGATTTTCCCAATAATAGATGATACGTGTCAGTCGAGAGAGTAAAATCGTTTATTGTGTAATACTTTACCTACATGTATGTCAAGTACGTCCGATACACATAATGGGGTTTTTCCGACATATTCCGTGTATGGCAGACATGTTTCCGTTAGTTTCCGAGGAAATAGAATATTCTCTTTTTCGAGACGAACAACTATTTACTTATCATGTGCTGTAGCACTAAGTTAGTTCCAAGTAAGAAATATTCCAGTTCTGAAATTATTTTTTTTAGCGAAATTGGTGAAAATATGACCAGAGTATAACTTTAACTTTGTGTTATTATAAATACACTAGGGGTTTGCTCTATTTGCTTATGAAAGTATATCGATATTATCCTACAGTTTCCGTCATGACCAAAATAGCTCGTCTTGATTTATTTTTATAAATAATATTTTTTTATAAAACCATTAGCTTTACATGAATTAGGCGAACCCCCTCTAAACCGGAATTCTAAAGGAGAAGAATTTAGAAACTTTTAAGCAGGTGGCTGCTTACTGCATGGTGAAAGTCACACAGACAGCTCGAGGAGCTTTCTGCATGATTTTCACCCTGCATAACGCTGCCGCCTGTCTCCAGAACCGATATTTATACTAACTGTAAAGTCCGCTTTCGAGGGATTGTACTGTATTCATGAACTAACTGGTTCATCGTTATTATGCTAAAGGCGACTCGGCGATGTCATTGACAAATACTTTGAATCCAGACAAGGCGCCGGTTATTAGGATATTGCGCTTAACACTCATCTTTTGATTCGGAAAGACATTCAGAACAAAACAGCATTGATGTCGACAGGTTATTTCTGCCCCGGTTCAGGTAAAAATGATTAAATTCAACCTTTTTAACACAGGAACAGAAAAGACTCGTAAATCAAAACAATTTTATTTTATTTGAGACAATTCTAAAGACTGTTCACCACATAGCGTTTGGTGGATATACGATGATTTCAGCATTTAAATATGCTCATTTATCTATTGTTCTGCCTCTGACCAATAATCTACATGTCAGAAATGAAAATTATTTGAGTATTAACTTCTTAAATGGGCTAGCTAATATGACAATTCTGAGCATTACAGGAACTTAATAATCAAATATTCATTGTTCAATAGTCAATCAGAGAAGATCCTGTTCTGACAGCTCTTGCAGGAGTTTGCTTTTATTGGATGCTGTGGAAATATGTTACAGTATTATTGTCCTGTCTTGTCTTTCCTCCAACACATGTTACTAGTCCATTGGAATACAATCACTTGGCAGGCCAATGCTGCAGTCGACAACTGTAAATATAGAAATATACCATTAACCCTTTCACCGCCACAGTCGCGTAAATCCACCACGACAAATAGTGCAGTCCCAGATCAGACGCCGCCTTTTCAAGGCGGCGTCTGATCAGGGACTTCACTATTTGTCCCAATCTCTAGTTCTATATATGTGCTTTATTCCTTTGAAATTTGCATTTATCTATCTCATTTCCTTATTTTACTAAATGATTTAACAAACTTGGATTGCAGACGACAATTAGAAATTTGGCGCCGAAAGGGTTAACCCTTTTACTCAATGTATATTCATTTAATTATAAGTGACGTCATGATTATTAATTAGATTAATTGTTACAATAGCACATTGACTCATGAGGTTTTGCATGGTAGAAACTGTAGAATCACATCGATACTATATCATAAGTAAATAGAACAGACCCTGAAAAGACGGCTCGTCTAACTCTTATTCTTTATTGTAAAACGAAATTGTATGAGCGGCATTTACATACGAGTTGTACAGTGAACACGGCCGAATGTTACGAAAAAGACACATTTATACCTTATTCAATTATTTTGCTGCCATTGTCGCATCTATGATTACCTGTGCAAACAGTTTGGAATCAGATGAGACACCGAGTAACTCGGCGTCTCATCAAGATCCAAACTGTGTTTTAACTCTTACGGGATTTCTAAACAAATGAAAATTGTATCAAACGACAAATTTGGAGAGAACAGCATATTAAACACGTGCTTGTTTAAATCTGTTTTCATTTTTGAAATAATTGGTTAAATTAAGGAAATATTCAATATCTAATAGGATCCTTATCATATTTAACCAGTCCTAGCTTCACAAACATTCTTCGGTAATTGTTTAGCTAAGTCTGTTATTTAAAGTACACAAGAGCATACATTACCTCAAATAGCGTTTATTGTGACACAAGTACTAAATTATCAGTCTAGTACAAATAGTCTATTTGATAATAACTGAAACTGTTCTTAAACTTTAAATGATTGAAGAATTTGTAACGGGTCTCCATGTTTATTTTAATTTTAATTTTAATTATTTCATTAGATTTTCAATGCAAAACTAACGCCATTTTCGATTTCAAAATAAAAATTAACACACTCTCTCTCAGGATTCTGTTTAGATACCATCATTTTCAGTTATTTTCTTTCGCTGCTAGCTTGATATCCCTAAGCTTTAACATTCAGAGGTCCAGATAAGATGTGTAAATTTAAAGATTTTCAACAATAGCTCCTTTATTTGTCCACCAAACCCCATACTTTGACCACTCTTAAGAATAATCTCGAAGCGACCATTCTAAAGAGTGGTCACAGTATAGGGTTTGGTGGAGAAATGGCGATTTTAGTATTTGGGTACGCATCGTTATCTGTAGCTCTGCTTATATTGAGTAACTACTTACGAATATGGGTGAAACTGGGGTCAGATCTTTATAATACCTTATTAGATATTTATCATATCTCATCGGATACTCATGCAATCTCATCAAATCCAAGTCATATCTTATCAGATTTGTATCATAATTATATGATCGAGTCCTTATGATATCTTATCAGATCATGATGATATTATCAAATCCTTATAAAGCATTATCAGATCCTAATCATCTCTTATAATACTTTTATAATATCTTAAAAGATCCGTGTCATATATTATCTATCTAACATGTGTCATTTGATCTTCACAATATCGTATTAGATCCCCATCATATCTTATCAGATAAATCATATATAATCCTATCCTATATTGTCTTATCTGATCGCCATACTCTCTCATCGTATCCCCATAATACTTTATCGGTTAATTATCATACCTGATCATGTTTTATTAGATTCTCATGATGTTTTATCAGATCCTCGACATATCTTATCAGTACATTATCATATCTTATCATGCCTTATTAGATCCTCATAATATCTTATCAGATCTTATTATACTACAAATGTATCTTATCATATTTTGCATACATTATATCTTATCAGATGTTATCATATATTATCAGAACTTTGTCATATTCGATCAAATCCTTACAATACCTTATCCGTTCTTTATTTTGTATCATTAGATCCTTTTTCATATAATTTTATTATCATATCTTATTGTATCTATAAGATCCTCAATATAACTTATAATTTTTATATTGACTTATCATTGTACTTTTATCATATTCTTATCTAATCTTATTAGATCGTTGTCATATATTATCAAAACTTTAACAAACCATGTTCAGATCTTTAACATATCTTATAACATCATTGTCATATGTTATCAGATTATTCACATATCTTATCAGATTCTTGTAATATCTTATCAGATTAATCACATATCTTGTGATATCATTATCTTTTCAAAATTGGTCATTATACAATTAAGTATACACCTCGTAATACATCACAATCTTCCTTCAAACGACAAGACTTGAATTTGCAAACCGTTTCGATCCTTGTCTGATCAACACTCTCAAGACATGAATAACTGGTACACATTAATCATCATTAATATTCCATTTTGGTAGTTATTTATACTTACCGGCATCTGTGTTTGATCATATTGCATTCCATATCCTGTCCGTTTATTTGACAGTACGATGTCCTAATTTTGTGACGTGTCATGGAGTAAATTCGCGTGTTGATGCACTGTCCACCTATAATGATGCACCTTCTTCTGCCCTCTACCAATTGAGTTATTAAGCCCAAAACGACGAAGGTACCCAGCATCAGTAACGTAAGTTGCCTCATTGCTATCTAAAACCACAAAATAACAATCCCGTTTTGAACAAAAGTTCCAAAAATACAAGCTAACAAAAACATAACATAGGGCTTTGCAAATATTGTAGCCCCATACCCATTCAACCATTTCCCTCGTATATGTATAAACGCTTTTGTACGCATTTGCAAACAGAGTAGACCCAGATCAGACGGCTCATGTACGAGTCCTCTGTTTAGAGTCTGCTCTATTTAATTATGAACGTTTTTCTTACATGAATATTGAACAGGAAAAGGATGAAACAATTTATACGTTAGCGGTGGATTGGTGATGCGAACAGTTCAGATCCAGATTAAATACCAAGTACAGTGATCAAACACTCGTTGTCTCATTAGGATCTATACGGTTAGTCACCATGATTGTATTTTTAGTGACTATTAATATTTTTTTCTAATTATAGCATTCGACACTTTTAGTAAATTTCTTTGACCATTTGTTGTTTTATGCGACCTGGCTGGCATTTGCAAACGGTATGTACCCTGATGAGACGCCAAGTATGTTGGCGTTTCAGTTGGCTCCATGCTATCTTATATTCAGTCAATAGTGTTCCAAAATGATAGGGGTAATAACACTTCTAAACAATGTCTGTCAAACAGAAGTCTAATTCATAGTCATGTAATTGTAAAGCACTTTTGAACGCATATAGATATGAAAAGAGTGCTATATAAATATGGTATAATAATGGGGAATTTCCGTATCACTTTTGTTCGGAATTAATCAGTGTTAGATCACATCCATAACGAATCACATTCGTAACACGTGTTACGAATGTGATTCGGAAATCAAGCACATATATAACACATGTGTGACGAATGTGATCGTTGCCGATTTTTGATGTGACATTCAATCACATTTTATACAGAAAAGGAAGCTAAAAAGTGCATGTGCATCATCTCTCATCGCAAAATTGAAACCTTGTTCATAATTGAACATCAAACTAAATATTAACAAAAGAAATGACTTAAGTTTTCTTTCCTAAAAGTATATCATTAGATTTATAGTTTCTAAAATATTTGGCATATTGTATTAATTACGGAATTTAAAGCAAATAAACGAGCTAAGAAGTAATATTTATTTAATCACAGGCACGCATTAACATATTTGCCTAGGTGTATGTATACGTATATGACAAGCTCTATATAATTCAACTCTTCAATATACTTTAGGCAGGTATATTAAAACACATTACAATCATTACATTATATATTTAAACTGTGCTGTTACGGTTGTGAAAAGGTGAGACATGACCCTGAAGGAAATATAATAACATATACAATGCTAATCCTATTACTATTAACTAATTGATCATTGTCAGCCAGGAAATCGACATGTTACATATGTGATTCTAATGTCAACCCCCATGCAGGACACTCACATTTATAACACATGTTACCTGTTACAAGTGTGATCACGTTCGTAAAATATCTGTTACAAATGTGATCCGTTACGAATGTGATCTAACAAAGCAGCAACCTTTAAAACACATTCCCTCATATTGACGCCTTTTGACAACACTGTGAAGTCAAGTTTTGAAAGTATTGTGATATATAGAGCAAATGGTTCAAAACAAAACAATGAATCAAAACTAAACATTTCTAAAAGTTTAATTTTCTCTAGTAACTGTTCCCTTTCTGTAGAATTATTCAAGGAGGCTGCGTCAAAAATACTCTCATTAAGTAATGGGTTAAAGGACGCTTAAAGGTCGCTATATAAAAGTTTATCGTATTTATTGCTGTTTTCCCCAAAATATTTAGACCGTTTAACTTTGAATGTATAACCAAACTGGCCTTGAGAATCGTTCCTTGTAACCCAAACCACTTCTTTCTTCGATGATGATAACCTTGTTAACCATTTACTCCATGAATATTTATGTAAGATATAATAACATCATAAATATCAATTAGATGAAAAATTATAAACAAGGGAATTGTGGATATGGCGGAAACTGTAGATTCAGGTTTATATTACTGCACAAACAAACAGAGCAGGTCCTGATCAGACTGTTCCTAAAGAAGCCATCTTGTCTGGATCTACTCTATTTGCTATTTATGCGTTATATGGAATAAACAGTAGAACCCCTCTAATGCGACCACTTACATGTAATGAATAAACACGGGTGTATTTATAAGCAGTTCCTTAATGCAGGACAAAAGAAATGCAGATAACTCGGAGCTTTCTGCATTACCCTTTTCCTACATTCAGTTACCACCTGCATCTAACGCCCAGAAGTATACCTCCTGGGAGGACTTATATAGGCTATGCCTGTTGTCCAATCCTTTTCTTCATTGAATAAAATATTGTTGAAAAAAAGATAGATATACAGCAACTATAATAGACCTAGGTCCATAGATGTACAGCAACTATAATAGACCCAGGTCCATAGATATACTGCAACTATAATAGACACAGGTCCATAGATATACTGCAACTATAATAGACCCAGGTCCATAGATATACAGCAATTATAATAGACCCAGGTCCATAGATGTACAACAACTATAATAGACCCAAGTCCATAGATATACTGCAACTATAATAGACCCAGGTCCATAGATGTACAACAACTATAATAGACCCAGGTCCATAGATATACTGCAACTATAATAGACCCAGGTCCATAGGTATACATCAACTATAATAGACCCAGGTACATAGATATACTGCCACTATAATAGACCCAGGTCCATAGATATACTGCAAATATAATAGATCCAGGTCTGACCAGAGTTTTACTTAAGAATTGATACAGATTTTATTTATACAGTTTAGACTGCCTTAGTTAAAACGTTCAGTGATCATAGTCATTTTATATAACAAAAGAGCTAATCAACACACTCCCTCCTAGTGACCCATTTTGGCGCCTCTGTAAAAGTCACATTTTAAAACCATTGTGATATTTTATCACAATGGTTTCAAATCTACATAATTCATAGTTAATGCTTCTTTTGGTAGATTTAATCAAGTATTTAATTGGTATAAAAATAGTCTAAAGGGGAATGAGTTTATAACCACGATGCGATTAGTTTTACACGAATAGTCATTAGGTAATTGGTTAAAATACTTTGTTAAAACTGAAACTCCAGTGTATACTTCTTATCAGCGTCAGGACAGTATTTGGAATGAACTTTCAACGTACATGTAGACGATTTATTGCTGATTTAATGTCCATTTTAAGCATAAAGTATCATCAGCAGTTTTCATAGACTATAGTATGTTATTCTTTGCTATGATATGCTATAATAAACATAATTATAACATTATATAAATATAATATTATAGAATATAATTTTATATATATCATAATATTACATCCCTCTTAAAATATATTGATATAAAATTCGAAAGATAAAGAAAACACTTACATTGATATTGTCAGTATTGTCTTGACGCCTCTCGTATAATTTATGAATGTGAAGGCACAGACCGCTGACATTTATATACCTACATGTATGTACTTTTATCCGGATAAAAGGAGTGGACTACATGAGAATCGTGGTTTTTCAAACAACAGTAAAGTCTCGTTTATAGGACCATTGAAATTGAAAAACTAATTCTGGATTTTAAAAATAGGTAGTAGCTTAATTCAGGACAAAGTGTATACAGAAAACTGTTATATAAGCTTTATTATATATACGTTTACCCTGATTCAGTAAGCAACCACCTGTTTTACAGACTTAAATCTTAATGAATTAGGTAGTCACATCAGTGAGACTCTGTTGTAGTAACACTTTATCCCATCCTGACCTTTAGCCTGCTTTGGAAATACAGTCAAACATGTCTGAACCCTTTACCTGTTCGTTGTCTATTCTAATTTTCAATACCTACTGGATATTCATGAGAAAAATGATTATAATGAAATATGGAGGATGGAACATTGTAGCTATTTTAGAAAGTAAAGAAACAGATCTATCAAATTACATTAGCAAACAGAGCAGACCCTGATCAGACGGCTCCTCTAGGTTGTTTGAAAATATGAGTCAGGTAGCGGATATCGAGATGAATGTTTAGATCACTACTAACGTTTCTGAACTGACGCTGTAAGTCAGTGTCTTATTTGAATTAAACCGATTGTTTGCATGTATTTGGCATTACAGTAAAAACTCGATTATTCGAACAATTAAATACAGTAAAACCTCGATTATTCGAATTTTCGTTATAAACGAATTTAGACACTTTTAGGCAGGTGGCTGCTTAATGCATGATGAAAGTCATGCAGAAAGCTCCTAGAAAGCATGACTTTCACCATGCATTAAGCTTTCACCTGTCTTAAAGATCGATAATAATACGTATTTTAGTGTTCGGATAATCGAGGTTTTACTGTACGTATAATTATTGATCTTTAAGACAGTTGGCAGATTAATGCAGACTGAAACTCATGCAGAAAGCTCCTTTGGGCATTTTTGGTATGACTTCCATTCAACTTGAGAAGAAGATATACACAATGTTAAATTAAGGTTAAACCTTAACACATAGTATTTGCCAACTGTTTGAAGACGCCAAGTAACGGAGTCGCAATGGGTTCCAATCTGTTGTATACGTGGACATCAATAACTTCTTAAACGTTGGAACCAATCGGATGTAGGTCGAACGTGTACCAGATCAGAGCTCGGACAGACATCGAATTCTACAGCAGGACAAGTGTAAGTGGCTACTTAGTCAGTCCTACTTATACATTGTAATTGCAATATATCAATTTTACCGAACCCTTACAAAGCGTGAATTTTCAAATGGACTATTCCAAAATTGGTTTAAAAATATTTTAATTTTTGCAATTTACAACATGCATAAATATACATAACTCTAATTAGGATTGGAATGGAAGCTATTAGCTTATTAAGTTCCAAAATTCAAACAGGTCAAGCTTATAGTAAATATTTAGCGATTGGTTTAAAGAACACTGTAACATGACAAACATTACAGACTCTGATAAGAGGGCTGCCCTAGGAGCTCTTTCATCTGGGTCTACACTGTTTGCAAAAGGATATTAGTGACCCGTGTCCCGCACTCTAAGGGTAACTATTACTCATAAAAACCTCTATCTGATTAATATTCAAGCAAACATGACGTCAATACTAGTTATATTTACTGGAATTTTATCATGGTATATGAACAAAGGAAGTTGTGGGTTTGACAGAAACTGTAGAATAAGAAATATATAATTTCATAAGCAAACAGAGCAGATCCTGAACAAACAGCTCATGCGTTAATGTGTATTTCCATTAAACTGACGACATTGACGTTGCCATGCTGTCAGTGTAACCATTTACTCCATGAATATGCATGTAAGATATAATGACATTATGAATATTAAATTGAATTAATTCATATAATAACACATGAACATAGATAGGTTGACCATGACAGAAACTGTAGAATCATATCTATATTTCAGCATAAGCAAACAGAGCGGATCCTGATCAGACTGCTACCATTGGGACCGTCTGATCAGCGTGTTCTTTGTTTGCTAAGGCATAGAAAGGCTTATCTATGGATAAAAGGCTAGATATTCATTGTTGATGTTTTACTTTACGTTTAAACAAATTATAATCATAATGTCTAACAGCGTCGGACCTGGCAAGACGACTCATCTGGGTCTACACTGTTTACAAAGCTGATACATGCTACCAGAAAGTATTCCTTATCCCGCTACCCGCGACCTAACTCGCATTTGTATACAGTCAGGACCAAGATGTGATGTCGAGTTACTCGGTGTCTTATCAAGATCCAAGCTGTTTAATACTCAGTCATTAGTTTCTTACAAGCTTGATCGAGCCTCTCATAAGGGTCTGCACTATTTGTCATGCTACACTTTTCTTGACCTTGACCTTGGCCTATTTAAAATCTGGAATAGAAAATTGAAAATTTAGTGTTTGAAAGTGTTAAAGCAAAAGTACCATGATAAGATCGGTATACAAGTGAATATTTCCGTAGTACTACTTTACAAAACTCTTGCGTCAATTATTGAGTCATTTTGTTTGTGCTTACTCTCTTACTAAGCTATAAAAAGTGCTTAGTTTTAGATGCAGCGTATATTTGACTAATTTCGAAGCGATCATGTTTTAGAGACACCATTGACCGAGTGTAAAGCAGTTTGGATCCTGATGAGACGCGGTGTTACTCGTCGTCTGATCTAAGCTTTTGACATATGCGAGTCAGGTCGTGGATAAACGGAAGATACAACCCTTTCAACCCTGGAAACGCATGCAAAGTCATTTTCAAACCGTGTATATCCAGATCAGTAGGTTTCTTGAGGAGCCATTTGATATGGGTCTACACTGTGTCACTTAGACTCAGTAGACTCTATAGTTAAATACTGATGGGCTATTCCACCATGAACATTCAAGGTTGAAAGGGTTTACCGGTTTGGATCGGTCAAACTTGTAATTTAATTAGTTTATTCATTCACTTTTGAAATATTGGAAACTTGTTTGCACAACTGATATAACATTTCCAAGGTGCAGCTGGATGTGGTTTGATTTATTGGAATATCAGTCAGTTGGACAGTCAAATACAGGTTTAGCACACAAGTTCCACTGATATTGAACTGATCACATTTGATCAGGGGGCTACACGTTGTGCTACTCCTTTCATGTATCTCGTTTGCAACGTGGCGTGGGTCTAAAACTAAATACAAGATGCGTAGGCTCAATGTACAGAAACATGACGTTGGTCCAAAATAAATACAACATACCCAGACTCAATGTGCAGCAACGTTACGTAGGTCTACAAATAAGTACAAAACACCTAGACTCACTATACAATTTAACGTTACAAATTAGTACAAAATACCTAGACTCACTATGTAATTACGTTACAAATTAGTACAAATAGCTAGACTCAATATGCTACAACATTATAAAATGATATAAAATACCTAGACTCACTATGCAATAACGTTACGTGTAAAATTAGTGCAAAATACATAGACTCACTATGCAATAACGTTACAAACAAATACAAAATACCTAGACTCACAATGTAATAACGTTTTCAAATTAGTACAAAATACCTAGACTAAATATGCAATAACGTTACAACCTAGTATAAAATACAAAGACTCACTATGCCATTACATCACAAGTTAATACCAAATACCGAGACTCACTTTGCAATAAGGTTAAAGATAAGTAAAAATAACATAGAATCACTATAGTTCCACTATGCAATAGCGTTACACATTTTTACAAAATCCTTAGACTTATATGCACTAATGTTAACAATTAGTACAAAATACCTAGACTCACTATGCAAAAACGTTTCAAATTAGTACAAAGATAACTACCTTAATATGCAATAACGTTATAATTAGTATCAAATACATAGACCCAATATGCAAAAACGTTACAAAGTAGTACAAAATACATAGACTCACTGTGCATTAACGTTACAAATTAGTAAAAAATACCTAGACCCAATATGCCGTAACGTTACCAATTAGTACAAACTACATAAACTCACTATGCAATAACGTTGTAAATTAGTAAATTAATACTTAGACTCACTATGCAATAACGTTACAAATTAGAACACAATACATAGACTTGCTATCCAATAACGTTACAAATTAGTAAGCAATTTTCAGACTCACTATGCAATTACGTTACTAATTAGTACCAATTACCTAGACGTTACAAATTAGTACCAAATACATAGAATCACTATGCAATAACGTTACAAATAAGTTAAAAGTACCCAGATCCACTATGCAATACATTTACTAATTGGTACAAAACAACTAGACTATCTATGCAATAACGTTATGAATTAGTACAAAATACCTAGACTCAATATGTAATAACGTTACAAATAAGTACACATTACATAGACTCGCTATGCAATAACGTTATAAACTACAGGTTGTTTTTGAGAAAAACACATGTCTCCCCCCGGTACCCCGCCCCCACATCCATAAGAGGAATGAATTCACCCCCTGGCACCCTCTACCCTGGCACCCATAAGAGGAATAAATTCAACTATCAAAATACTGACATAATAGCTGGTTCATATGTAAAAGTTTGAACGAAAACTCTTACATAGTATAGGAGGAGTTAGCTGCACACGATTGTTTCGCTATATATTCTATATAAGGAAATAAGGAAAACAGTGTAGGATGAGTTAGCTGAACAAGATTATTTCGCTATATATTCTATACAAGTGTTGGAGAACAATATTGTTTCGCTATATAAGGAAATTAGTGTAGGAGGAATTAGCTGCACATTTTTTTTTCGCTATAAGGAAAACTACAAAGGGCCATAACTTCTACCAAAATTGTTGAAGCCAAATTTCCAAACCACATGACCATCCTCACATATAGCTGGTTCATATGTAAAAGTTTGAAGTAAATTCCTTAAATAGTGTAGGAGGAGTTAGCTGCACAAGATTTTCCGCTATATATTCCATATAAGGAAAAACTACAAAGGGCCATAACTTCTGTCAAAATTGTTTCGGCCATAATTCCAAACCACATGACCATCCTCACATACAGCTGGTTAATATGTAAAAGTTTGAAGGAAATCCCTCTAATAGTGTAGGAGGAATTAGCTGCACAAAAAGTTTAACAGACAGACGGACGGACGGACGGGCAGAAAGCACAACATCAATATGTCTCTCTCCCCTAAAAGGGGGAGACATAATTAGTACCAAATACATAGAATCACTATGCGATAACGTTACAACTTAGTAAACGGTACCCAGATCCACTATGCAACAACTTTACTAATTATTACAAAATACCTATAACGTTATAAAATGGCATAAAATACCTAGACTCACTATGCAATAACGTTACAAATTAGAACACAATACATCGACTTACTATGCAATAACGTTACAAATAAGAACACAATGCATAGACTTACTATGTAATAACGTTACAATTTAGAACACAATACATAGACTTACTATGCAATAACGTTACAAATTAGTAAACAATATTTAGACTCTCTATGCAATTACGTTACTAATTAGTACCAATTACCTAGACTCATTATGCATTACGTTACAAATTAGTACCAAATACATAGAATCACTATGCAATAACGTTACAAATTAGTAAAAAGTACCCAGACCCACTATGCAATAACTTTACTAATTAGTACAAAATAACTAGACTAAATATGCAATAACGTTATGAATTAGTACAAAATACCTAGACTCAATATGTAATAACGATACAAATTACCTAGACTCAATGTGCAATAACGTTACAAAATAGTACAAATTAACTAGGTTCAATGTGCAAGAGCGAGACGTGAGTCTACAAATAAATACAAAATACATAGACGCCATGTGTATTAACGGGACAAAGATAATTACAGAATACCTTGACACCATATGCAGTAAGGTGACGTGAGACTACAATTAAATAGAAAACACCTAAGCTCAATATACAGTAAAGTGACATGGGTCTACAAATAAGTACAAAATAACTAGGCCCCTAATTTGCAATATGTGGCATAGTTCTACAATTAAATTCAACAAGCCAATGCCCCATCTGCAATAACGTGACCTGTTGGTCTACAAATAAATACAACATACCTAGGTTCAGTCCGCACTAACATGACGTGAGTTTACATCCTTCGGGATCATTAGTTTTCATGTTATTAGTTTTGAAAAATGAATACTGCTTAAGTCGGTGCTAGGGGGCGTGAGAAGTGATGCACTTTTAATTACTACTCATGAACAGATCCAATAAAACCGAGTCTGCAATTTTCTCTTTTTGCATTTCTACTTTTGCTTTCGAAGGATCACCTATTTTCAGAATATATACCTAGGCACAATAAGCAATAACATGACATTGGTCTACAAATAAATGCAACATACCTATGTTCAATGTGCAAGAGCGAGACTTGAGTCTACACATATATACAAACTACTTAGACCCCATGGTACCGTTTTACTAACGAACTTACGCTAGCGTAAGTCTACGAACGAAGGAATTTTGACGTAAGTTACGAAAATCGCGTTTTACTAACATTTGCGTAGCTACGCTAAAGCGCAAGTTCTTGCGTAACTTTACGACAAGAAAAACCTTGCGCAAGTCGTGCGTAAATATGGCAGCCTTTCTGTCGCCTCGTCAGTGTGCTCCGAGAATTTTTGAAGAAAGACCGCAATTACTGAATGATCTCGGCGAGAAAGAGATAATCGGTAAGTAGGCCTACTGCCGACTATCTTCTGAACATATTGAACAAGTTTACGGGCTTATTGCAGAAGTAGTAGAGCCCAAAACCCGTAGAAACCACGCACTTTCTTCACTGACCAAGGTTTGTTTATTTGTTTTATTTATTCTTTACTTTGCCGAATAATTATTATATTATCATTGTAGTTTTCACGTATATACGTACAGATAGCCAACTGTGCTTAACTTGGTTATTTCCCTTCTCCTACGACCTTGGCCTTCATAAGTTAACATTTGTTTATTAATCAAACGTGTTTGTTAGGCGTGTAAAATCATTTAACTGTACTGTAACCAATGAATTTCGATGTTCAGTAGTAACACCTACATCAAGACGATTGGATTTAGATATATGCTTGTGGATCTAGGAATATGGATAAAGGATTTGGAAATGTAGCATGTCTATCTGAATCAACTAACCCACCCATCAAAAACCCACTGATATATTTATTTGTTTGTGGCTCTTTGTTATTTATAATTAAGTAGCACTTACAAATAATGTAAAAGTGGTGAATGCAGCTAGTAGCATAGTTTCAGCTTTGGAAAAATGAAATAGGATCCACGGTAAGAATAATTAGTTCTGCTGTCATCATCTGTTTTGCTTATTTGTAGTTGCTGATCACATTGCAATTCCTTGCAAAATCAAAACTCTATAGTGAAGGAGGACTTACGCATGGTGTGTCGAAGAGGGGAATGTGGAATGACGCATGACAGGTAATATTTTTTCTACAGTAAATGGTCCCTTGTCATTCGGTTTGATAAAGGTGGAATTACAGGTTTTTGGCACGTGTTACTACCCCCCCCCCCGCCCCCCCCCCCCACCACCACACACACCCTCCACCCCTATAAAACCCAAAAAAATAAAGGTCATCATATCCAAAAAACAACAACAATGCTTTAGAACATAGAATGACAATTTAATATCTACATCTACATCTACATCCACACTGTTGTCAGGTTGCTCATCTATAGGTGGAATGACGTATTTAAGAACATAGAACCAGGGTTACAGATAAAGGGAGTATTGGGGTATTTACCCAATTAAAATTGTGGAAAAAGCAATTGTTTTTCAAACAAATGAGTAACACAAAGCAAATAAATGTAGCAAAATACCCAATTTTGTAAAAAATCAAGGAGTAAATACCCAATTGCATCAAACCCTTATCTGTAACCCTGTAGAATGTCAATTTTAAGGTAGAATGACACTAATTATAGCAGGAATGGCATACTTTTCAGACATTATAGCCCATATGTACCATATTGGAAATGTAATGACACTGTTGTAAGGTGGAATGACACAGATTATAGGTAGAATGACATACTTTTGAGACATTGTAGCCCCTATACCCCCTTGGACAATGGAATGACTCTGTTATAAAGTGGAATGACATAGATTATAGGTGGAATGGCATACATTTGAAACATTGTATTGACTATTCCCTGTAATTATGCCCTTTGGGAAATGGAATGACTTGGTAAGGTGGAATGACACTGATTATAGGTTGAATGACATGTTTTTGAGACATTGTAGCCCCTATACCCCCTTGGACAATGAAATGACTCTGTTATAAGGTGGAATGACACAGATTATAGGTGGAATGGCATACATTTGAGTCTATGAGACATTTTATTCCCTATAAATATGCCCCATTGGGCAATGGAATGACATTTTAAGGTGAAATGACATACTTTTGAGATATTATATACCATATGCACCCTTTAGGAAAGGGAATGCCACTGTTGTCAGGTGGAATGACACTGATAATAGGTGGAATGACATATTTTAGAACATAGAATGTCAATTTTAAGGTGGAATGACACTAATTACAGCTGGAATGACATACTTTTGAGACATTGTAGCCCCTATATGCCATTTGGAAAATAGAATGACCCTGTTGTAAGGTGGAATAACACTGATTTATAGGTGGAAGGACATACTTTTGAGACATTGTAATTTTAGCCCATATCTGATGAAACCAAATTTAATAAGAATGAACATCAAAAAAACACTGAATATACTGTAAAATCCATGTATCAACCCTTTTCTTCATTCAAATGCCTATTCATGTCTTTGCAAACAGAATATACCCAGATAATATTGCTCATACAGAGGGTCTCCTCTGTTTGCTATACATGAAATTCTAATAGATCAAAATCTACACTTTTTACTAATTCCCAAACTGCATAAATCTGGGTCTACACTGATTGCAAATAACATTGCATGTGTATCTTGTGATTAAACTGTTAGCCAAATTTTCCAATATTTGTTGTTCTTGATTACAATAAAAAATAATTTATGATGTCCGTTGAAAATTAATTCACAAATTACATGGGAGTTACTGTTCTATACATGTTTGGGAAACCAGAAAGTAGGTATTTCTTCAGAGTTCATTCTTTTCATGATATGGGTCTACACTTATTTATTTATTTATTGTTATGTTGATGAAACAGAAACTGAAAGCTGGTATGAAATACAATAAAACCTCTCTAAAGTGGGATTCTAGTAGAGACACATTCATAGGATTTAATGTTATATACATGTTGATGAAACAGAAACTTTAAAAGTAAGTAGTTCTTCAGAGTTTATCAAAAGTCTTTTCATGTGACTTGATGAACTCTGACGGGTAGTAAGTACCTGCCCATACAACTTGTCAAACTCCTTTGAAATACAGTAAAACCTGTCTAAGCCGATTTCTAGTAGAGAATTTAGATACTTTTAAGCAGCTGACTGCTTAATGCAGGGTGAAAGTTATCCAGAAAACTTCTAGAGGAGCTTTCTGTATTACTTTAACACTTGTATTAAGCTTCATCCTGTCTCCAAGACTGAGATTTCAAACATACTTCATTGGTTTCATTTTCAGATGTTTGCATAACAACAGAGGCTTCCTTCAAGTTACCCCAGAAAATGCAGCAAAATTGTTTGCTGTTTGTGCCAAATTGCATAGCCTGTGCATTAGAGATGGGATGAATTTGGAGATAAATGACAATGTGGAGGAAAACAATGACAATGATGAACAGTTTGAAGATTTACATGATGGCGGTGCTGTCATGATTTGTGATACATAATTAATTGCACAATATTAAGAACTAGAAATGACTAGTGTCCTACTGTCCTAATAGATATTGTCTGATTATTAGTGTGCCACAAATTATGTGTGTCAAACACCTCATACACCAATTTGCAGATGTTTCAAATTTTCTCTTCATGCATTTATGCTTTGCTTTTAAAGGATCTCCTTCCTTCGGAATTAAATTATACAGATGAAAAACACTGTTTGAATATGCTGATAAAGGAAGGAATTTATGTAGCAACCATTTTTAACACAGTTTGAACTTTTCATCACTATAAAAGCATTTCAAGGACAGGATATGATTTTGCACCAAAGGTTCATTGATCACTTCTTTCAATGTTTACTGAAAACAAGCTCCCTAAATTTAATTGGTCCATTTGGATTGACTGTGTGTAAAGATTGCCTCCAACAGATTGTATTGTCTCTCCAACAATGGGAGAACAGCTTGACTGTCATCTGAAACAATAGAAATGATTTCATCACAAAACACTATTTACAAGTACAATTCTGCTGTTATAATGCAACACTTAATATTAACCCTTTCCCTGTACTATATTTATTCCAATATTAAATACCAACTGACAGAATTTTCATGGGCAAAATAGTTATAGTGAAATATGGAAGGTTGAATGACCATTTTAGAAACTAAAGCAACAGATGATTATGAGATCTATAAAATTCCAGAAGCAAACAGAGCAGACCATGATCAGGTCATGAGATGTCTTCTACTATGTTTGCAAATGTGTGAAAAGGTGTTTATATGAAGGAAAGGGTTAATCTGTAGTTAGATGTCACTTGTAAAATAAAATGATAAGAGAAATATAAATTGACATGATAGGTATGGACTATCCTTAACCTGCTGAATAATTAAAACTGTCCCCACCTTGATGTATATTAAGTTATTAACTAAACAAAGAAAACATAACAAACTCTGATCAGAGGGGTTCCCCAGGAATCATCTGATATGGATATACACTGCACATCCAGTACTGATTTCCAGCACTTTAAGGATTAACTCTTTAACTGAGAAATGATTATGAAATACCCCACCACACTGCAAATTGGTGTATGCTATTTACTGATTTGTTACTTAGGCAGTTTATTTCAACTTAACACATTAGTAAAATGTAAGAGTTTAAATAATTCAAACATATCAGACCCATATTAGACTACCTATGTGTTAACTGTCTGGTATGGGTCTAATCTGTTTGTCAAAGTAAGAAAAATAATTGCTATTAGTTCAGTGGTTGAGAATATATTTAGGAACTTACCATTGCTGGTCACAACCTCCCAAATCGGCCACTGCTGCCTCACCAATCACCACTAACATCTACAATGAAGATGTGTTTTATACCTCAGTGTTTATTTACTAGAATGTTACAATGTTGAAATTTAATAATTATCTGAACAAATGTATAAAGTTCAGCTTACTGCTACTGTTTACAAACAAACGATATTATATAAATATAAATTTTGAGCAATCGTTGTCTTGATTATTTAATTACAATTCCTTCAATAATGCACACTTCATGAAATTCCAACATTATAGCCCAAGAACTGTGTGACAGAAAAATATAGCAGTTGGTTTCGGATTGTTTATGAGTGCATGAGAAGGTCTTTTTGCAATCAGGGTTTCATATTGCTACAGTGCAGTCTGCTTTGAACCAGGATTTATTTAACAAAGAGTCCCCAGTCGTCAGATACTATGATTTTTTAAGCGGTAAACGTTCGCATTTAAATAGGCCGATCACTACATTATTAACGATCGTAAGCAAAAAGTGTTTTTTTTTCAAACTTTACCTGCTCGTTGTCTCCAAGCAAGCTGAATCATTCTCCTTTGCTGTTAAACATATTGACAGCCTACCCTCGATATGCTGCCCTTAACTCCGCAAACGGTTCTGTAGACCAATTTTATTTTCTCGGTGTCTAGCTGGCAGTCATCAATATGCATACAGGATACGGTTGTTGACATGTGATACCGATGACAGGTGCTCGCGTCATGAAAATATTACCTCCATTTGAAGAGTTACGCACTATTCTTACGTACGCAAATTCCGCAAGTTACGCAAGTTTAGTAAAACGGGTTTACGAAAATCGTAAATCTGAACGTTAGCGTAAAGTTACGTCGAAAGTTACGCAAAAACTTACGAATTGTTAGTAAAACGGTACCCATGTGTATTAATGTGATGTGGTTCTATGGATAAATACACAATACCTAGACTCCATACGCAGTAAGGTGACGTGGGTCTACAAATAAATAGAAACTACATCTGTTTTTCAGTTTAATGCGCAGTAACGTGACGTTGGTCTACAAATTAATACAAAAGGCATCTTTGGATTTATGTGCACCAATGTTGCGTAGGTCTAAAAGTAAAGAAATACCTATGCTTAATGTGCAGTAGCACAGCGAGAGTCTATAAATGAATACAATGTACCAGGCTCAACTTTTCAGTAACGTGATGTTGGTCTTAGATAAATCCAAGATACTCAGGCTCAATGTGCAGCGACTTAAAGTGTATCTACAAAACTACAAGATACCTAGGCTCATTGTGCAGTAACGTGGTGTGTCTACAAAAATACAAAAAACCTAGACTCAATGAACAGTAACGTGACGTGGACCTACAAGCAAATACAAATTACTTAGGGTCAATGTGCAATCACATGACGTGGATCTACAAATAAATGCAAAACACCAAGGTCAATGTGCATGAACGCGACTTGGGTCTAAATTATTTTGTTTACAAAACCCAAGACTCAATGTGCAGCAACGTGACGTGTGTCTACAAATAAATAAAAAAAACATTTGGCTCAATGTGCAGTAATGTGATTTGGTCTACAAATAAATACAAAATACTTAATTTCAATGTTCGATAACGTGACGTAGATTTTCAAATAAATACAAAATACATATACTCAGAGGGTAGCAATTTGACGCGAGTCTACAAATAGAAACAATATACATAGGCTAGACGTGGGCCTATAAATACAGTAAATATAAAATACATAGGCTTAATGAGTAGCAACGTAACGTGGATCTACAAATAACTAGAACACACCCAGTTTCAATGTTACGTGGGTTTAAAAATAAATACCATGGTAACCGTGTTTATACAAGTAATAAGCAAATACATTAATTTAGAAACACCGTCACTATATTTGACTAGATATAAAAACAACTGCATGAAAAATGAAAACAAAGTTTAATGTAATGCCATTTTATATCAGTTGTCTGCTGTTATTGGCTAAAACATGTGATTTGTATGAAAACCGTGGTATTAGAAAAAATGTGATTTCTCCAATAATATAGCAGCAACAGCAAAACTATTTCGTCTGTGTTTCAAGTGAACACTGTTGCATAAGAAACACCAACATCTCAATTTGACAAAAAACAAACTCCAATAAGTCCCCCTTTCCCATGACTTGTATGTTATATGAAATACCACGACTCAATGTACGGTTTAAAGTACGGTTCAATTTAGCGAACGGCAGCACCTTAATGTGGTGTTATTCTAGACTTTTAACATTTTGCTGCATAAATATACATTTGAAAAATAATGACACGGTGGATATTAATTAGCATTTGAACACAGGATTTTTAACACTGACACACACACCGTAAAATCAGGTTTATAATATGTCATAAGCAAGCATAGCAGATCTTACAGCAGCCGTTTGATCTGGGCTTGTCCTCTTTACCAATGCGTATTTATGGGCTTGTTCTCTTTACCAAGGCGTATTTATGGGCTTGTTCTCTTTACCAAGGCGTATTTATGGGCTTGTTCTCTTTTCGAAGGGTTACGACAACTGACATCTTAATGCAGGAGCATTTTGTTCTGGCTTAAATAGGTCCACATACTTTTCCAGACTCCATTGTCTATTAATTGGATGGTCGTTTTAATTCAGCTTCTACTGTATGTTGCCGCCATGTCAAGTAGAGCAGAGTGGCACTTATTGATCATTTAGTGTCTCCGTTGGTTCAGTGTATTTATTTGACCAAGGCACTTGACTTTTTCTGAACGAATCCTGCCTATTACGCAGAATATAACGCCGTGATTGTCTTGTCACGAAGCGATCTTTCCGCGGTTACATTTGTACATGTATACTCCTCGTAGCGGCTAACCTTTGTCCCACTGTTAAACAATATGTCTGCTATAAATTCAATATTTCCTATTTTGACGTTTCCGATCCTGTAAGCTTTTGTGATACAATTAACCACGTGCCAAATAGCTTGGATCCTGGAACTCGGCATCTCATCTGGACCAAGACTGTTTGTAAGATGGGTCCAAGGTTGCAGATAGCGGAACAATGGTTTAAGTCGCGGATAGCGAACAAAGGATTAGAACAGCAATGTCAAGTAGTATATGATCTTGATCACGATTGTTTCAACTGTCAGTTTGGTCATCTGTTGTTATGTACTAGTACGACTAAAACAGGTCGATCGTTTTTCTTTTACATACCATTGTGTGTATTGTAATGAAAATTTATACGAACTGTCTGTATCACTTTTGGCCTGCATTACACCACCATCTGTTTTAAAATTCCTGAATCGGACTTCTCTTTTTACTTTACAAGTACAATCGAAGCTAGACGTCAGAATTGTGACCAAAGAGCGTGATTGGATTCTACTCTGTTTGAGTCTAGTTATCCATGGAGTAATTTGTAAAGATTCATTCTATTCTAAAGAAAATGATAATAACTCAAATACTCATTTTGAAATATTTACATTCGCCCTGCAACGTCCTTATATAACCTTATTCTAAAAAGAAAGTTGCATAACCTCATGAACACCGGAAGCACGTCATTCATTTCTTAAATATAAGAAATACAATGGAATATAAATATAAGAAATAAATGACGTGCTCCCGGTGTTCATGGGTTATGCAACGCATAGCTTTACGAGCAAAGATTCACGTGAAGCCCTTCGGGCTTCACTGACTTTGCTCGTAAAGCTATGCGTTGCATAACCTCATGAACACCGGAAGCACGTCATTCATTTCTTAAATGGTAGTATCATAGGAAATCTACAGCTACAGATAAAGGTGCTTACCAAAACACTAAAATCGTCATTTCTCCATCAAACCCTATACGTTGAACATTTATTTTAGAAACGGCTCTTCGAAACACCATCACTATATTTTACTAGATATAAAAACAACTGCATGAAAAATGAAAACAAAGTTAAATTTGATGTCATTTCATATCAGTTGTCTGCTGTTGTTGGCCAAAAAATGTGATTTGTATGAAATTCGTGGTATTAGAAAAAAATGCGATTTCCCAAATAGTATAGCAGCAACAGCAAAACTATTTCGTCTGTGTTTCAAGTGAACACTGTTGCATAAGAAACACCAACATCTCAATTTGACAAAAAACAAACTCCAATAAGTCCCCCTTTCCCATGATTTGTATGTTATATGAAATACCACGACTCAATGTACGGTTTAAAGTACAGTTCAATTTAGCGAACGGCAGCACCTTATAGTGGTGTTATTCTAGACTTTTAACATTTTACTGCATAAATATACATGTGAGAAATAATGACACGATAGATATTAATTAGCATTTGAACACAGGAATTTTAACAATGACACATTCACTGTAAAATCAAGTTTATAATATGTCTTAAGCAAGCATAGCAGATCTTACAGAAACTATTCTAAAATGTGTTCACAGTTTAGGGTTTAGTGGAAAAATACAGGAGCTATTCTTAAAACTATTTAAATTTACGCATCTTACATGTATCTGGACTTTTGTCAGAATGGTTAACAAAAAATACGGTATGAAGACCTAATACATGTCTCTTTCCCTTATACCTATATTTTACATGTGATAAACGATGCATTTAACATCTTACCTCATAAGTGATGTCATGTCAGGCATATGGACGTCTCTGTAGACCATAGCAAACATAGTAGACGCAGATCAGACATACCTTTTATGAGCTTCCTGATTAGGGCCTGCTCGTCTCGTGTAAATTTGATAGATCTGACTCTACAGTTTGTACCAATAATAAACATGTATATGTACATACATATGCCTTTGTAAAATTATCAACTAATAAATTGTGATGATGTCATTATTTCTTACATAAATATTTATCAGAGAAATTGTTAAAATGCACCTCTACCATGTGAAAGGGTTATCGGTAAGCATGCGAGACAAGGTTTCGTCAATATCAATTTCAAAATATAGAGAGTTTTTAATTTCTAACTAACTTGCGATCTAAGTATCAAACGATCTGTATAATGACTATCTGCAAGCGGTATACAAAATAACCCGCAAAGTTCAACCCTTTTCTCCACGAATAGTCATTCAGAAACAATGACGTAATGAATATTAATTAGCTATACTTGTAAAATGGCATATGAATACTCAGAAATGTATGTTGGCCTATGGCAGATACTGTACAATCAGGTACATGTATATATTATCGGGGTGGACCCAGATAAGATGGCTCCTACAGGAAGTGTCTGATCTGTGTCTACTCTGTTTGTAAGGTGTGAAAATGTGTATATATGCAGTAAATCGTTAATAAAAGACCGCGTGAGTAAATTATTTGATTTCGAGCTGCAAGTTTGTCCTCTTTTATTCTTTAAATGAACAGTTTGTTATATCCTCTTATATATTCCAAGCACTTCTTTGTACTATCTGTGTTCCCATGAGTCTTTCTCTGTCAATCTACGTTTTACAATCATTCTATTTCCTTCCTGGTATGTTCGCCTTCTTTCTGCATACATATTCTTCCCACATATCTCTTACTCGCTTTCTGTCTTTCATGAATATCTATATATCTCCATCTCTCATAGTTTGTCTCTCCTTACCTATCTATCTGTATGCCTGTCTATCTCTCAATCTTTGTTTAGCTCGAGCTCCTCTATCTCGTTTTGAGATATTAAAAGGGGCTTGAGAAATGCCAGTAGTCGTATGAAGAGGGGTGTTCACTTCAGGATATTGAAATTCAGTCATGTCTCAGAGGACAAAAATCTGATTTGTTGTATTGCTGATAAAATCCCTTTCAAGCCACATACATGTATATAACACTGGTAATTTCGTTATTTAAATGAAATCAAACTCGGACTTAATTGTTCTTCTGTAAATTCGGTGTTTATTGTTATCACAAAACGATTGTGTCGCAATTTTCCTTGAAAACATTCGAGTTCAGTAGAACATGTCTTAAGCGATCATACTTTTATTGAACATACTAATTCACGCAGGGGTAAAAATGCAGACAGCTCCAATACGTTCGACCTGCATTGAGCTACCACATGGCTTCAAGACCAGATTTATACCTCTTTCTAACTCGTTCCTCCATAAATGCACCTTCCTACGGCTTTACAAACAGAGTAGACCCATATAAGACGGCTTCTATAGGAGGCGTCTAATCAGGACCTGCTCTGTTTGATTATGAAAAAATATAGATATGACTCTACAGTTTATGTCATGGCCAAATTATCGTGTATTCATATGACATTATTGAAATGAATTTAATTAATATTCATGGCGTCGTTATATCTAACATGAATATTCATGGAGTTAAGGGTTAATGATCGCTTAAAACGACACTTAACTACTATGAACGATGTCTCTTCCCACGTATTAACTAAACCCTCTGTACTTACATTACTCATACACACCCACTGCACTCAAAGTACATATTATTAGACTATACCAGGCTAATGCATTCAGTCAATTTGGACATGACACAACACATTACAGTGGTAAATACGCTATTCCTACCCATTTACCCGTTTTTCTACGCGTAAGAAACGGGTAGTGAACGGTTAACGAACGGTTAACGAACGGTTACGCGATAAACGGTTTACACGCGTTAAACGCGTAAAGAAACGATTATACCAAAGAAGTTGCGGTAGGTGCATACATTTTCCGTTTCATGCGGAGATTTCGGATCTTATCGATGATAGCCGTTTTCAAAAAAGTCCGAATGAAACGGGTTAGCCAAAATAAGAATCGATTCGTCACTCAACGAATGTTTAGCGGTTCAATCCCGGCTAGTGTCGACGATTTGCTCATTTAGTTAACGATATGTTTGTACAAAGCTATAATATCAGATATCCACTGTATATCAAAAAAACAAATGGATTGAAGAATTAGTCCTTTTTGAGTAGGTTTCTACATTTTAGATAAAAAAAACTGTCACAAAGTAAACCACCAAATTTTGGATCTTGAATGAAGAAACCTACCAAAATAATTCAGATCTATTCTATTTCTTAACGCTTTCCCATTTGAATATTTCTGTCAGAAAAAATGACATCATGAGTATTTATTAGATCTTGCTGAATTTAACAACGATATAAGTGCACACGCCTTTTTGATATTTGTAGAAAATACAGTCAACTCTATTAATTTATAATTTCATAAGCAGAGTGGGCCCTAATCTGACATTCCCTACAAGAGCCTTCATGTCTAGGTTTACTCTATTTGCAAAGGCGTTGGAGTGTTAAATACATGTGTATGTAATGGGATAAGCAAATAATGCAGACCCAAGATCAAACGGCTTCCACGCGAGCAATCTGATATGAACCTATTACGTTTTCAAAGGTGTTTTCATCATTATGAGGTAGATCTAAAGCGTTTTAAAGAAATAAGCATATTTCATGCTCGCATATAACTATGAAAACGTTCTTGTCATTTTTTTACGTTGTGAAGATTAAACCTTTGTATGCCGAAATTTAAAAGTGGATGGCCCATCATTGTTTAACTGTATATTCCATTCACTATTACCAGGCTTCTATTTGCTAGATGATTTTTAATTAGGTCTATGCAAATACTAGTGAAGACCCTGATCAACACCCTGGTGTTGTAGCTATATTGTCTGTGTTTACACTGCTTTCAAATGTCAGTACTTTTATTCACCGCATTCGAATATTTAAAAAATACTTACTCTATAATTGTTATGAATGCATGAAAATAAATTGTCTTAGTTGAAGACTTTATTATTTACCCAGCCTAAGTATACGATCAAAGCTGCCAGTAAATCCCCTAGCTATTTTCTCAGCAGGGGTCAATGGTCTTGACAGTGATCACGCCACTGCTTTCTTATCAACAAAGTTGCGAACTATTACGTAACAGAAATACCAAATAATGTGCCCAATGATCTGAAAGTATGTTTTTAGCTTCTCCAAAATACAAGAAAACTATGTTTTGTATAATTGTAAATCTATGGCTCAGCACAAAGTTAAATCCAAACGTTTAGACCAATTAAGATTAATATAAATTTTAGTTTTAAAGATAGTTTAGATTGATATGATCTAGATCTATTGTAAAATACTTCTACTATATCTTCTACGGTACTGTACGTACAGTAGCAAAAAAGACATTTTACAACATATAGATGAACGCAATGAGAATGTAGATCTTTATTTTAATATAGATCTAGATCTAGCTAGATCTTATGGAAATGAAACGAATATTAAAAGTTTAAATACTGTTAACCCTTTCGCCGCCAGTGTAGGATCTGTGATTACCTTTGCAAACAGTTTGGATCCAGATGAGACGCAAAAGGCTTTGGACCCAGATGAGACGCGAAGTAACTCGGCATCTCATCGGGATCAAAACTGCTTGTTACTGTCACTATGTTTTTGAAATCTTAATTTTACATATTAGGAGTGTTAACAGGTAAATGAGAATGTCTCCAAATTCAAGACAGGTCATATCAAGGATTACCCCCCTTTCGTCCATGATTACTCCCCTTTCATCCGGGCTCTTAAACGTTTAGGAAACGCGTTAAGATACGCGTAAACAAACGGTTAGAAACCCGTTTAACGAAACGGCTAAGAAACGGGTAACGAACGGTTAGGTAACGCGTAAGAAACGCGTTAAGTGGGTAGGAATAGCGTATTTACCACTGTAACATCAAAGATGTCCAATTATGGGTCTTTAAGGCATGTGGTAACATAATGCAGGTCCAAAACCAGACAGAATGTCCTTTTAGAAGCTTTCTGGTTATTTTTGACCTGCATTTAGCAACCATCCGCTTTTAAAGACCCCTATGTTCTTAAACTGGCCGCCTAGGACAGGCTCGACTGTATGCAACAGGACAGGGGATTAAGAGGCGTATGTTTAACCTATTAAACTTACAACGCTGAATTTCCAAATGGAATATTCAAAAATTCAAATAGGTCAAGCTTATGGTGAATATTTAGGAATGTTTTCTAAAGAAAATTGTAACATAACAAACAGTGCAGACCCTGATGAGAGGGCTCCCCTAGGAGCCCTCTCATCTGGGTATACACTGTTTGCAAAGGACATTAGTGACTCGGGTCCCGCACTGTAAGGGTTAAACTTACATAGCAAATGCACAGATGTAGTAACGATCACATTCTATTACGTAGAAGGGTGAACAATACGGACCAACATGGCCTACTGTGCAAAAAGCAATGCAAAACAACTGTTAGAATGGAAATAGTGCACATCACAGAACAATTCCTTTTGATCTTCGATTTGAATGATGTGTCTAGATTAGAAGCAAGCGAACATTGTATTAGATGTGTTTGGCAATTGATCGCATTTGTCCTACATGAAAATGGCAAATAATGTCTAGTGAATGTTTTTTTTTAATTCGTTCGCTGCCAAATATTGTCGCTTTTGTGTGGCTTTTCCTGCTTGACTTTACTACTTTTTCCATTTAACCCTTTCCTCCATAAATACACCTTTCTACGCATCTGTAATAACCACTTCTTGAATCAATTGTGATAAATAGAGCATTTGCTCCTATAGGAGCAAATGCTTTATTTATCACAATTGTTTCAAACGGCAAAAATCTGAAACTTTCCTTTTCTTTAGTTAATGCTCCTTTTGGATGGATTCATTCAAAAAGGTAGGGTCTAAAATTAGACTATGGAGAAAATGGTTAAGACAGGTAGTAACTTAAAACAAGTGTGGGAAAGAGTGTACTGGCATTTGCAATCAGTGTTGACACAGCTCAGATAACTCTCAAATATTGTCCAGTGACTGTTTTGTACCTTTGTTGTGTACCTCGTTCGCTGCCAAATAGTGTAGTCTGAAAATTTTGTCATCTACTACAATGCTCGTTTAATTATTTTCTCCCATTTTGTTTCAAAACCATTATCCTAGTAACAAGCACCATAGTTAATACGCCCATGTTCCATATCTTATCACAAATGCGAGAATGGCAGCGAAAGAGTCCAATGTGAGAAACACGTGTACTGGCAAAAGCAATCATTGTTGACGCAACTCAGATGATCACGCATTTGTAAACAGAGTAGACCCAGATCAGACGGATCCTATAAGAGCCGTTTGATCAGGGTCTGTTCTGTTTGCTAGTGGAATTTGATATATATGTTTATTTATTTTCCAAAATGGCTACAATGTTCCATCTTCCATATTTCATTATAACTATTTCCCTATGAATATTCAGTAGGTATTGAAATTTGAAATAAAATATTCAACAGGGAAAGGCTTAACCCTTTCCTCCATAAATACAAATTTCTACGCCTCTATAATAACTACTTCTTGAAACCATTGTGATAAATAGGGCATTCGTCCCTATTCTGAATTTGTCCTTTTTTAGTTAATGCTCCTTTTGGGTGGATTCATTCAAAAAGGTAGGGTTTAAAAATAGCCTATGGATGAAAAGGTTTAGACAGGTAGTAACTTAAAATAAGCGTGGGAAAGTGTGTACTGGCATTTGCAATCAGTGTTGACGCAGCTCAGATGACTCTACAAATCTATACCCTGTCATACTAAATGGTCTTTATAAACAATGATGGGCCATTCTCTTTTGAAATATCGGTATTGAAAGGGTTATCAATACTTCAATGCAAAATACAATAGAACATGTCTTAAGCGGCCATCAAAAAGGTCTAATTAATGACCTGTAAGGCAGGTGGAAGCTTAGCGCTAGTTCAAAATAATGCAGAAAGCTCCTATAGGACTTTTGGACTGCATTTTAAGCAACCATCTGCTTTTTAAAACTCTTGTGTTCAATAAATGAATGAGAATTTTGGTCATGACAGAAGCTGTAGAATCGTGTCTATATATGGTCGACTGTCGTAGTCAAACCTAGCGCTTGGGCGGGTGTGTCGTGTCTATACTAAGTAGTCTATATATTAAGCAAACAGAACAGACCCTGACCAGTTGGACCCTGGCCAGTTGGCTCCTACACGGTCTTCTCTGTTGCCAAATTTATAAACTTCATAAGCAGCATAGCATACTCCGAGAATTAGTCCATCAGATCTGATTCTAATCTGTTTGCAAAGGTATAGAAATGCGAATGTATGGAGTAAAGAGTTCCGGGAGAGATGAGAGGAGGATTTTAATTACTCCAGCGATACACTCCGCATTGACAGCGAACAAAACCACTTGAATCTTGGGATTGGAAAGACTCAATCTCTTATTATTTTACACCATGAATATTCTTGCAAGAAATAACGTATGTTAGAGTATTAGTTAAGTTAAAATGCATAATTGCGTATGAACAAGAACAGTTTTGTCCCTGGAAAAAGCTGTAGAACCAGAGCTATATAGTTCTATAAGAACATACTCTGATCAGGCGGCTCCTACATGTGCCATCTGATCTAGTTCTATTTTTAAAGACGTTTAAATGCGTGTCTATGTAATAAATGTTAAGTCCATGATACCTTCGTACATTGAGTACATGTATATGGTCGCATGATGGTTTACGATTCTTTCTTGTAAGTTGTAATTGAACTCCATAACCACAAGGACACCAGTATCCATGCTTATAAAACGTTTTAGTTGAGTCTGAGTTCGTTCTCAAGTTTTTGATTGGTCAGATTTGAGCCTGTGCCTCAAATCTGACCAATCAAAAGCTTGAGAACAAACTCCGATTCAACTTAAAAGCTTTATAAGCATGGACCCAGACTCTTTATTTAGATATTGCCAGGCGAGATGATTTTTCTGTACCAAAACGTTTACATCCTCATAGCAATTTAATCCCCCAGTCACCACAATATATGGGGGGGGGGAGTTATTTGAATGTGACCCTTTACCTCGTAATTATTTATATACAAACTAATGACTATGAAGCTTGATTAGATGTAGTTTTTATAATGACAGTATACACAAGTGAATATAAACCATATTACAGACTGAATATTTAAACAGAGGTCCATATTAATAGAATCAAGCGTGGGTTTTGTTAAGGACGGGGGTTTCTATACCCAAGATTGTTTTTTTTCCCAGTCGGAAATGAGCTTTAGCATGATAATCTTTGAAAAAAGTCCCTTAGTAGTCGATATATTAGATCAGAGTTAGTCAAGGATTTATGTAAAATATAGTTGACTGAGGGACTGCAGAACAACGTGTTTGGTTAATTTAAATAGCCTTTCATAAAATGTTTATATGATAAATAGAATTTTATACCCATGCTAATTACTTATATCAATCTTAAATTATAAACTCGTTGACTATAGAAATGTTGGTATAATTCTGTAAGAGTTTCTTCCCTTGTATTAATTTCGCCTAATCGCGTGTATGAATACAGCACGAGATTAATAGAATCAAATATGGGTTTTGTTAAAGACGGGGGTTTCTATTCCCGAGGTTGGTCTGTTCCAGTCGGAAACGAGCTTTAGCGAGTTTACGACAGCAACAGACCAACCGAGGGTATAGAAACCAGCGGCTTTAAACAAAACCCATGCTTGATTATTTTCCTCGCTGAAATACGCCCTAAAGCCAAGTAAATTAACGGATTTTGTGAAATACTAATTTACATTGTGTAATACGACTTCCATATCTAATAGCAACAAACTGCAGCATAAAAGCGTGGCACCAAATGACGTCATTTGTCATGACAACCACAAACGTTACAATTCGCGTAAAATATAAATGACTGAGTGACTACAAAATAACGTCTTCGGTTAATTAAATAGGCTTTTAAATTGTTTATATGATAAATAGAATTTCATATTCGTGCTAATTAGGTTGTTGGCTATAGAAATGTTGGTATAAATCTGTAAGAGTTACTTCCCTTTTAATTAATTCCCCTAATCGTGCGAATGAATACACTAGACAAGGGGTGTTCCAGATAAGGATTTCTAGTACTGCTATATTTAGTAACCCAGCTTATCTAATACGTCTGAGAAGCGAGACTAATAGAATCAAGCATGCGTTTTGTTAAAGACGGGGGTTTCTATACCCGAGGTAGGTCTGTGCCAGTCGGAAACGAGCTTTAGACACCCCGGCTTTAACAAAACCAATGCTTGATTATTTTTCTCGCTGAAATACGCCCTACAACCAAGTAAATGAACGAATTTTGTGAAGTACTACTTTACATTGCGTAATACGACTTCCATGTCTAATAGCAACAGACTGCAGCATAACTTTAGGCGTGACACTAATATGACGTCATTTGTTATGACAATCACAAACGTTACGTTTTGGCGTAAAATATATCATGACAACCCCAAACGTTACAATTCGCGTAAAGTATAAATGACTGAGTGACTACAAAACAACATCTTCGGTTAATTAGATAGGCTTTTAAAGTGTTCATATGATAAACAGAATTCATATTCGTGCTAATTACGTATTTCAGTGAGGAAACTCGCTAAAGCTCGTTTTTGACTGGAACAGACCAACCTCGGGTATAGAAACACCCGCCTTTAACAAAACCCATGTTTGATTCTATTATTCTAGTACTCCAGTTTTCAGCAGCTCAGTTTATCTAGTACGTCTGAGAAGCGAGAAAAGAGGCGTAAATTTAAATACGTTCAGCAATAGCTCCTTTACTTCTCCACCAAGCACTAAACTATGACCACTCTTCAGGCTCGTCTCGAAG